>PVJO010001462.1:154479-172861 GCA_004026905.1 Hystrix cristata | reverse complement strand
CTTGTTGCTTCTTTTTTTCCCGTTCCCCTCCCCTCACCCCCTCCTCCCTCCCTATTTACAAAAGCTTTGTTTCCATTTTTTCCTTCCATTTCTTATTTCTCTTGTCCCTCTGTTCCTTTCCCCCTCCCTTGTTCCCTTTCCCATTTGGACACTTTCTTCCCTTTCCCAATATAATACATTTTAGTCTTTATTTACACTTCAGTTTCTTACACCAGAGAAACTATGCGGTATTTAAACATGTGTGTCCTATTTATTTCACTTAGGAGTATGGTCTCAAGATGCATCCATTTACCTAGGAATATCTCAGGCTTATCATTCTTTGTGGCAGAGTAGTACTCCATTGTATAAAAATACCACATTTTCTTAATCCATTCTGCTGTTGATGGGCATTTGGGCTGCTTCCATGATTTAGCTATTACAAACTGTGCTGCTATAAACATGAGTGTACATATATCCCTGCGGTATAATGATTTTAATTCTTTTGGGAAGATACCAAGAAGTGGAATAGCTGGGTCAAATGGACTCTCTAGTCCTAGTTCCCTGAGGAATCTCCACACTGATTTCGATAGTGGTTGTACCAGCCTACATTCCCACCAACAGTGGAGAAGGGTTCCTTTTTCTCCACAGCCCCTCCAGCATTTGTTATTGGCTGATTTGTTGATAATAGCCATTGTTTGTGGAGTGAGGTGGAATCTCAGGGTTATTTTGATTTGCATCTCTCAAATGACCAGTGATGTTGAACATTTTTTCATATGTCTATCTGCTGTTTCTACTTCTTCATCTGAGAAGTGTCTATTCATTTCTGCTGCCCACTTTTGGATCGGGTCTTTAAATTTTGGGGGGTCTGATTTTTTTGAGTTCTTTATATATTCGAGATGTTAGTCCTTTGTCAGAGGAATAGCTGGCAAAAATTTTTTCCCACTCTGTGGGTTGTCTCTTCACTTTGTTCGTAGTTTCTTTTGCTGTGAAAAAGCTTTTTAACAAGATCAGGTCCCAGTTGTTGATTCTTTGTGCTATTTTCTGGGCAACTGGGGATTTGTTCATAAAGTCTTTGCCTACACCTATGTCTTCAAGAGTTCGACCTATTCTATCTTCCAATAGATTTAGTGTTTCTGTTTTAATATTTAGATCTTTGATCCACTTTGATTTTAGCTTAGTGCATGGGGAAAGATACAGGTCTAGTTTTAACCTTTGACATGTGGAAAGCCAGTTTTTCCAGCACCATTTGTTAAAGAGACTGTCTTTCTTCCAGTGAGGTTGTTTGGCCCCTTTGTCAAAGATAAGGTGACTGAGAGTGTTTGGACCTGTTTCTTCATCTTCTAATTCTGTTCCATTGGTCCTGGGGTCTGTTTTTGTGCCAGTACCATGCTGTTTTTATTACAGTAGCTTTGTAGTGTAGTTTTAAGTCAGGGATTGTGATGGCCCCTTGTATTCTCTGTTGATACGCACATCCATTCATAGATTTTTTTTTTCCTTTTTGCAGTACTGGGGGTTGAACCCAGGGCCTTCACACTCAGCTACATCCCAGCCCTTTTTTATTTTTTATTTTGAGACAGGTTCTTGTTTAAGCTGCCCAGGCGGCACTCAAACTTGTGACCTTCCTGCCCTGGCCTCCCAGAGTGCTGGGATTACAGGCTTGGATTACAGGTGTGCCAGAAGTAGTCACATAGTTTTGTTTGAGGCATGTATGTGTGTGTGTGTACTACTTAGACATATACACCTTTGGCAGGAAGTTTATGAAACATTAGCACCAGGTGTGGCTGATGGAAGCAAAACTGTTAAACAAAGTTATTGTTAGGAGTAAATACTATTTGGGAAAACAGGGGGATAGAGAATAAAGTGAGACAGGAGATGGGAACCTTCTGACAATGATCTTAATAAAGAGTAGAATCTCCTTCTCAGTCAGTCTTCACTGATTGCTCAGGGTAGAAAAGGGTCTGAGGTAGGAAGAGATTCAACTCTGATTGCCTCAATATCTGTCTGTGTTGTTTTATAAGGGGACCAAATGAGGGAGAAATATATTTCTCTTCTCTTCACAAACATGTATTATGAGTTTCATGAAAATTCTAACTGGAAAAGATTATGTATCTATCTATCTATATATCTGTCTATCTGTCTATCAACAGTAATGTTCAGCTCCAATTTTTGCCAGTAATAGTAACTAAAGAAAATTAACAGTATATTCATCTTTTTAACTTTCGTCAAAGTTTGTGTTAAACTCAAACACCGCAGACACTTCGGAACATTAATACCACTTGAGCAGGTCAATAATTAGAATGGTTCTCAATCCTTTTTGGTGTTGTTCTCTCTTCACCGAGATCACAAGGACCTCCAACCCCATGCTTTCCTGCCTTACGATGGGACGAGTCAGTCACTAAGTAACACTGAATAACACTGCTTGACGGTACAGAAAGCAGGTAATAGAAAGATTGTGGTTTTTGGAAGCAATCAGCTTCTGGGATGAAGCCTGTTTGACCTTGACAATGCTAATTACTTTCATTGAACCTCAGTTTTATCACCTGTAAAATGACAGCATCTCAAGGATTTTGGAAATACTATTATTACTACACCAATAGTATTTCTACCATCACCCAACTGCGTGGTGTTTACATAGAGTTTACTTACATATCGTATACAATACACTAACCAATGCAATCCTCCCGATACTCTTATAAGATTGATGCTATTACCTCTAATTTGCAGATCAGGAAAGTGAAGCAAGGAGGGCTTAACTATTTCTGAGAGTTCATACAGTAACCAGCGGAGCCAGTATTTAGCCTAGAAAACCCGATTCTAGAGATCATATGTTGAAGTTCCTGGAATTTAAATCCTCAGTCCTCATCATATCAACTCCATTATCATAGTTTATCACCCCCCTTTGATACTTTATAGTGCTTCTGGGACACTAATTCTGTTGGTTTTTCTCCTTTCTCAACAGCCATTGCTTCTTAAGCTTCTTTTCTTATTTTTTTTCCCATCCTGACCTTTTAAATTGGAATGTGCTCCATTTTTTTTTTTTTTAATCTACAAACTTCTGTGGAGCGCTCGTCCTGTCTCAGCACTCTGTATACCACCTTTATCCCACTAACTCTGAATGTGTATTTCCGGCCTGGGTCACAACCCTGAATTCTAGACCCATATATCCAGCTGTCAAGTTGGATGCCTTTTTCACATCTCAGATTTAACATGTCAAACCCTTGTTCCTACCTACAGATTTCTTCATCTCAGTTAATTCTGGCACCATCCTTTTAGTTACTCAAGCCAAAACCTGGAATTGTCCTTCACTCTTCTGTTTTCTCTCACTCTTCATGTCCAGTGTTGGAAATCCTCCTGGCTCTAATCTTCACAGTGTATCCTGAATGTGTTCAAATACTACTTCCTCCAGGGTCACCAACACCATTTTTCATCTGGATGGTTGAAATAGTTTCCCAACTAGTTTCTTTCCTGTAACCTTACCTCATGACAGAGGATGTTTTCAACTGAACTGTTAGATCAATTCTATGAAAATGCAAATTAAATCTTCTAGGTTTCTGCCCAAAACTTTTTAGTGGTTTCCCATCGGACTAAGAGGAAAAGATTACAAGTGTCTTCAAGGTCCGATATTTTTTCCATCTTCACTTTATATTACTTGCTCGCTCAGTCATTTCCATACGTTGGTTTCCTTCCTGTTGCTCTTGACTCAGGATCTTTGCACTTGTTGTTTCCTCTTCCTGGAGTGCTCTTTCCTCAAATACTCACATGAGGAGTTCTCTTATCTTCTTTCAGTCTTTCCTCAAATATCATGTTCTCTGTGAAGCTTTTCTTGATCACCCAGTTTAATATGGTAACTCATCCCCTAAGGCGTTCTCTATCCCCTTGCTCTGCTTTGTTTTCTCTATAGGACATATCACCTACTAATGTGCTACATAGTTTATTTATTTATTTTGTATTTTGTCCACCTCGTCACATTATATAATGTAAATTCCCTGAGGGTGGGAATTGTCACCTGTTTTGTTCCCTACATCTAACATAGTACCTAGCTCATAGTAAGTGCTCAATAAATATTCATTAAAGGAATGAATTATGGCTGTTATAATGATGATACTCAAGACACAAACATACAGATGTTACTATCTTGTAATAATACTCACCCTTCAGAAATGGGTAAGTGCTGCTATGGTTTTGGATGTGTGTCTCCAGAAGGCCCATGTGTTAAAGGCCTAGTTGCTAGTCTGTAGTCACTGGGGTGCATGCCCTTGAAGGGGAATACTGAGACCCCAAATGCTTCCTCTTTTTCTCTTTCACTTCCTAGTGGCCATGAAGAGAGCAGCTTTCTTCTACCACATGCTCCCTGCTGTGACATGCTGCCTCATCACAAGCTCAGAAGCAGCTCACTGTAGACCGAAACCTCTGAAACAGTGAATTGAAATAACCTTTACTTCTTATAAGTTGTTGATCTCAGGTATTTTGTTATAGTAATATAAAGCTAACATAATAATAGGATAATAATCAGGATGTTAAACTGTCTTATTTTAATTTTATTCTCTCAGGTTAAAGTAACCTTCCGTTCCTACCTTTCTTGATTTCTCTACCTATCTTAAGACCATTATTATGTCTACCTCACATAATTATTTTTATATAGATAATATTTTTAGAAGAATAAATGAAAAAATTTGTGATTAAATTAATTACAATCTTAAAAAATCTTTCTGTCTCACATTATTTTTACTTTTGCAGTTAGCTTTCTACTAGACTATCTATTCAAAGTTTTTTCTTTTGTTCTTTCTTTTTTTGGGGGGAGTTGCTGGGGATTGAACTCAGGGCCTTGCACTTGCTAGCCAAGCATTCTACCACTTGAACTAGATTCCCCAATCCCATTGTCTCTTTGTCACATTGCAGTATTTTTCAAATTGTGGTTGTGATTCATTAATGAGCTATGATATTAGATTGGAAGGTTACAGCCATGAATGTTTGATAATGCCATAAAAATTTTATAAGAGAAAATGAAAACATTGTACTGCATGTATAAAATAACTATTGATATTATATATGAATGTCTATTTGTAGCTTTGTGTGTATGTGAACCAAGATATAAACAGTCATAGTCAATAGGCTTGATACTAATGGTTACTTCTCAGTAACATTTGTAGAAGGACAAATGAATCTCCTGCAATCAGTCTGTAGAGAGAATTGTCCTGGAATTCTCGATAGAACACATGGGAAAGGAACCTTAAACTGTATTGCTTTAAAACTGTATGGATAGTTTAATGCAAACCACTTTACCCTTTTTGAATCTCAGTGTTCACATCTATACAGTAAGATCAACAACGCAATTTGTAGGGGAGTTACAAGAATTAAATATGTATGAAAACATATTTTAGACTGAATCACTATAAAAATATAATTTTATTGGTGTATGCCACCTTAATTTTGTCATTTCTGCCTTAGGGCATAGAATCTGGGAGAAATACATAATTATTATAACTCATTTCATGAAGGCTGAGTCTGAATTATATCACACTGTTGAGAAATAAATATTCAAGCTCTTGAAAAAAAATGGAAAAGGTAAACTTGACATGTAGTGTGTCTAGTTCCTCTACAGTTTGAGGCAAAAATTATCTATAGCCTCTATCTGTCAGGATGTAGGGTACTTTGTGTTAATCTTTTAGATTCTTATCTTGTCAGGATGTAGGGTACTTTGTGTTAATCTTTTAGATTCTTATCTAGCAAAAAGTGGGAACTCAAAAATAGCAAGCGTTGTTCTTTCTGTCTCTTGCTTTTTTCTGTTCTTACTGCCAATCTCGCCGAAGTACACATTCGTGCCATGAAGCCCCATTCTCTCTTTCGGATGTGGCTGTTACTTCCTTGGGGTTTCTTGGTGGCATTTGAGAGGGTGGATAGATGCCAGCCGCAGTCATAATATTCTCACAAAGTGCTCACTGTTTTTCCACTTTCTACATGAAGAAACAGGCTCCAAGGGGAGTCATTTACCCAGCAGGGCCACACAGCTACGAACCTATGTCGGGGTCTTTCTGGCTGCAAAGCCTGTTCACTTTTTACCAGGCTGTGTGGTCTCCCAGATCCATTCAATTTCTCATTCTTTCATCTGCACTACAAGGCCAAATGGGGAAAACTAACTTTACATGACTGAAGCCCAGAGAGAAAGAAAACAGGAAAGAAATGGGAAGTTAACCAAATAATCACAAGGGTTCATAGTAGCTGAAAAGTTCTGAGTACTATCTTCTATGTGTCAGATGCTGTTCTAAGAGCTTTTACATACATTAGTTTACCTTTTCCTCACCAGAATCTTATAAGGGAGGTTTAAAAAATTCCTATTATGGGTTCGATTCCTGGCACAAAAAAAAAAAAAAATCCTAGTTTATATATAAAGAAACCAAGGCACAGAAAGGTTAAGCCACTCACCCATGTTATCACTGCTTGTTTCTGGCAAAGTTTACATGTGAAATGAGGCTGCTACAAACAATTGGCTATATTTTCCCAGAAACATGTTAAGAATTTTGATTATGTGAAACATTTTACCAAATAAATCCTTCTTCTTTGTGAATCTAATGATACAGAACAGAGCATGTATTTATGTGTCTGCAGATTTTTGGCACAGATTATGTTGCTGAAAGAAGAATTATTCAAGGGCAAATAGCTAATTAACATTCTGTTAACATATTTTGAGTCTTTCAATAATCATGAAGACGTGTTTCTATGGTAACCAGTACAGGCCATGTGAGGGGTGATAGAAGAATTAGGAGAGAAAGCCGCCAGTTTGGGATGAACAATTCTTCTTCCGCACATGTGCTTTCTGCAGTGTGCTGTGCTATCCGTTTGACCTCTTGACTCTCTAAGGCAACATTCCTGGGGACTCTTTCAATTTGGGTTGCAAGTCAACAAGGCCAATTCTGAGATAAATTAAAGAACTAGAATAGCTGTGCTCTTTACAGTACTGTCTCTTCTTTGGGGGGAGTCAGAGCAATGTGGCTCATTCATTTTAAATGTCCTCATGTTGTCTTTCAAGTATTACATCTTTCAGATTAATGGGGAACAGGAATGGATTCACCTGCCTCATAGGGACATTTTGGGACATACACAGCATGTGGCTTTTGCTAATAAGGAAAGGAAGGAAGGGAGAGAGGCAGAGGGAGGTGGAGAGAGGGGAGAAGGGAAGGGAGGGGAGGGGAATGGAAGGGAAAGGAAGGGAAGGGAAGAGAAGGAAGAAAAATGGAAAGAATGAGAAAGTCTCGCAAGATGGTTTGAGGTTGTGAGGAATTAATTGGTCATCAGTGCTCCTGAACCCCATCTGTGAGTTCCCTAGGCTGGAGTTAGTGAGGGAAATGAAGGGTCAAGAGCAGCTATCCAGAAAATAGGTCTGGGGAGTCTCTGGACCTCACTCCCTCCTAGAGAAGGACCCTCAGATATGAAAGACACACCACCTCTTTCCTGCTGTGGTTCATATATGGGTCAGTCCAGTACTTCCCCAGCAAGTTTGGAGTAAGTAGAATATTACTTATTAACAGAAATGACTTAAGGATTATTAAAGGTGATCCTTATCTTACAACTGAAGAAAAAAAAAACCACTCCAGTGACTAACTGAAAACTTTAAAAATCAGTAGAGATAAGTGGATGTTGATTGTGTCCAATCCAAAACTATATACTTTTTGTTTTGTTTTGTCCTCAAGTAAAGTGACTGTGTTGGCAAGTAGACAGATGGCAGATGAGGCTGAGGCAGGTAGGATCAGAGAGGATGAAGTAGACTCCTCTGTAACCCTCCTCAGAGTCCAGGCTCAAAGGTAAAAAAGGCCCCTTTGCAGTTGTAGCTTCTTCTTCTCCCTCTTCTCCTTCCCAGATAGTTTTATAGCTGTGGTAGTTGGGAAAATAATTCCAGCTTTGGCCGATCGTGTAATGCCTCTGACATGTTCCTCTTCACTTTAATTTGTAAAGACAATATCACCTTGTGTGCCAGAGGCGTTTTATTCTGCCACTTAGAAGCTCTCTTCATAAGGCCACATAAGTTTTTAATTGATGAATTTCTTTATGGCTACCCTGCAAGTGACTACATCACAAATCAGTCACTTTGTGACAACAGCTCCTTAGTCTTGACAATGGTTTGAGTCTTCTCTAATAATTTTCTTCTCTAGGTCTTCAAATATTGGAAGTTGCATTAAATGGTCATATGACCCAAGGCCAGGGTCACTCAGAGTGTGAAAGAGAATGTTTTATTCATCCACCATTATTCACCCCCTCAACAAACATCAGCGAACATCTCTCTGTGGTTAAAGTTAATAGCTAACCCTAATTTAGCATTTATTATTATATGCTATAAAATGTATAGATAATTTAGAATGCTATTTTATTTGATCTTCACAAAAGCCCGTGAGGTTCTGTTATGATGTTCATTATGCGGATGAAGAAACAGAGACTTTAAGCACCTTGACCAAGAACATGTAGTTAATAAGTGGTACAGGTTGGATACGAATCCAGTTAGGGTGGATCTGGGGTCAAAGTGCCTGGATTTCATGTCTGCCCCTTAAATACCATGTAGTCAAGGTCCTGTCCACAAAGATCTTACAGAAAATACCAGAGTACTGATTTGCTCAGTGTGGTTCATGATTTAAAATACCTACTCAAGACCAGCCAAACTTCCGGAATCTTTTAATATATGTGGCTGTCTCAGCTAAGCATTAACTCAAAACTCAGTTAAAGTTGTACTTGCAGAGTTCCACCATTGGAAAGCAAAGATCATGAGTTTAAGAGGGTATCGGAGGTCATGAATTATTTTCTTAGAGATCAGTAGAGTGACAGAACATGGTCATTTTCATACCCATTAACGGGAATGATCTACGATTTTTTTTTACTGAATATTTTACTGCTCTCATTATTTTAGTGAAAAAGTTCTATGTCCCAAAATCACAATGAAAAAGAATGAAGTAACAGGCAGGTATAGTTTTATTAAAGTATCCTGCAACCCAAGTGTGGATGTTCTTATTTATTGCCAATGTCTTTTTATTTTCTTTGTATTCTACTGTCATTTTTCATCTTCCACAAACACTGTTCTCTTGGGGATGTGGGGAGGGCATGCATTTCATTAGTGCTGTTGCCAAGGAGACGGGGGAGGAAATAAAAGTGTCAGTAAGTCACCGAGACCTCAGAGTGGATATTGGTGTGAAGATCTTTGCCACATTATGACCTCAAGATGTCGGGAGATGCTAAGCCTGAATTATAAACAGAAATAATGATGGCCAAGAGACAGATTTCGGCATATTTCAAAGGAAGATTCTGCAGCTTGGTTGCAGTTAACTATGAAGGCGAATGATTCCTATCTGGAGAAAGACATTCTTCCTCCTGAATTAAAGAAGGCTTCAGAACTGCCACTCTGTGAAATAACTAGGTGGCAACATAAAAGGGTAAAACTCAATCAGCCCCCTCTCCCTTTTAAGAAAGAGCTCAATATATGTATTTTATTTTGGATTCTGCTATCTCTAATTTCTCCTGATTCAGGTTACTTTTCACAAAATCTTCAGAGCTCTTTCTAAAATATTAGGCTAGTTGATGTTCCTTTACTTAAGGACACCTAGTGACTTCTTACTACCTGTAGTGTGAAGTTCAAAAGTCTTTAGCACAGCCTTGTACAATCAGGCCCCATAGAACTGTCTTGCCTGGGTATATCCTCTATTCTTTACTGCTCCTACCCCCTTCTTACATCCTACACATCCTACACCCCAGCCACTCAGAAATTCTGAGTCTCTGGAGAGACGAGCCTGAAACCCCCATGATTTAGTACGTGCTGTTCTCTGCTTGAAATGATGTTTCTTCTCTTTTACTGAAAACTTCCATTCCCACTGTAGGTCTCACATGGCCCTTGACTGGAAAACTTTCTTTAGTTTCCCAAGAGAGAATGAGTAGCTCCTTGCACAGAACAGCCATGACTCATTGCTCAGACATCTGGTACATCACTTAGTACTTCCAAGCTTAAATACCTGTTTATGCTCTCATTTCTCATTAGTACGAAAAAACTTCCAGGATAATGATTTTGCTTTATTCATTCTATATTGCCAGGGTCTCTTATCACATAAGAGAATGGTTAATAATGTAAAAGTAAATCTTACTTCCTTTTTTATTTTTAGAAGCCTTTATGCATGTAATAACTATTACAAAAAGCAAAACAAAGCAAAAATGAGTTTGAAAGAGAAAGTAAACGCTATATTTTTTGCGCTGTCTTTTCTGTCTAAAATCCTCACATAGTACTGTAATCACCCCTTATGCACAGTTTTGCTTTCTGAAATTGGTTTTCCATTATCGGTTATGATCTGAGTTTATTACTGTATTTTTAAAAATTTGAGACAGAATCTTGCTAAGTTGCCTAGATTGGCTTTGAACTCACCATCCTTCCACCTCACTCTCCTGAGCAACTTGGTGTGTATATGTGTCACTATGCCCTGCAGTCTGAAAAATTTAAGTGGAATATTCCAGAAATAAATAATTTATAAGTTTTTAATTGCACATCATTCTAAGTAGCATGGTGAAATTTGGCACCATCCTGCTTTCTACATCTGGGACATGAATATCCATTTCCACACTCTACATGCTACCTTCCCATGAGACACTTCAAGGTCACCTCAGTTCTCAGACAGACTGGCACAGCATTGCTGCGCTTGTATTCAAGTAAACTTTATGTAGTAGTTTAACACTGCATCACAATGTCTTCATTGTTCGTTTCACCTTATCGTGTAGAAATTGTATCATCTCATATAATCTTAAGTGAAAGAAAGATGAGGGTAGTACACTGAGGTATGCTGAGAGAGAGAACACATATTCATATAAATTGTATTACTGTTAATTGTTATAATTGTCCTGCTTTACTAATAGTTATTATTAATCTTCTACTGTGCTTAATTTATAAATTAAATTTTATCCTGAGCAATACATATAGGAAAAATACAGTATGCATGGGGTTTGGTACTCTCTGTGTTTTTCATGTATTTCCAGAGGTTTTGGAACATATCCAAGAGAATACTATAGTACCATTTCAGGAAATTTTTCCAGCATTAGTTGAAGAGAAAGTAGATAGGGGAAACCAGTAAGTAAAGTACCTTTTCTCTAATCTGTCAGTTCTACTGCTATTGGTGGCCAATTTTCATGTTTTTACCCTCTTGCAAGCCCACACTGGAAAAATAATTTTTATAAGAGAGTAGTGTTCTGATAAGCATGGATCCAAATTAGACCAAGATTACCTTTTAGCAGCTGGCAGTTATATGTGCTCAGGTTCCCGGACGACCGCAGTTGCACCCAATCTCCTTCCGGGTGGTAGCTTGTATTTACAACTTCAAACAATTCATAGGGAGGAATCAGGACTTCCTTCTGGAGGGAGAAGTCTTGTACAGGTGCACCCAGGCAGGTAAATATGGTAAATAGTGTTTGCCTCCCGGACTTCTGTGCCTCTTCTCTTCGGAGGGAGGTGGAGAGGAACTGGCCAAATCGAACAGTGTCACCTATGTTGGCTTCAAAGTGGATGTCCTTCATCCCCTGGTGTACCTCGTAACACAGAGTGCGACTCTTCTTGCTGAGCTGTGTCCTCAGCAGCTGGATTGCTGAGGTCAAGTAGTAGTGCAGATATTTGAAGTGGAACGAACGTTTGTACTGCTGTGGAGACCTGGCCGCGCTGGCCATGGCCCTGGCAAGATCAGCACGCATGTGGTTATTCAGTGTGTAAACCAAGAGAGCCACAGCGTGTGTAATTGTCATGTTCGTGGGGAGGGCTTTTTCTTGGTTCAACCAGGTTAAGTGGGCTTTTTGCCATACCCTGAAGTAATTTTTACGGGCAGTTATTTCCTTTGTGAAGTAATCTCCTTGATTTAGCTCCTCCATGATCTGTTTGCTACAGCCTTGGTACTGATCGTCAAAGGAGTCTGGTGCCAAATCAAAGTTGACTTTACTTGCAACCTATAAGAAAAGAAAAATCAATTTTAATTACTCAAATCAGATGACAAATGTGGTAGCAGAGTCACCACACTCTATAAAGCCAAGTCTTCCCCTCAAAACCAATATTTGCTAAAGTTTTGCTCTGTTTTACTCAAAATCATTTCTACATCACTGACCTGTACTACAGATTGAATTTGGTTTGATAAATATTACTGAAAGCTGGAAAAAATTCATCTGCCCAGGGAAGAGGTAAATCCTTTTGTGTCCCTGAAATCATAGTATTTTTGCATGCTGCAGACTTGGAAGAAAAAAATGAATGCCTTTATAGTTTAATTTTACTTTCTGTTTCCCCTACTCCCACTTTGTATTCCCTCAGGGAAGTTATTGTGAAGATCTCTGTTATCAATGTCTAAAACATGTGCTGTATTAAATCTTTGAACTCAATCGGATAAAAGCTTTCAGTGATGAGTAGTACTTGGTTCTCCAAGGAGGACTCCAGTAGATAACAACAGTTGTGTCTACCCAGAGTCTAAAAAAAAAAAAAAATGAAGGCTGGAATATCACTTCTGTTTACTCTTCCATTGTTAGGACTGATGGGAAGTGGGGATGGCAAGCACATACTGCAGAGGGAGGCAGGCTTGCCCACTCAGTTGTGAGCAGTCATGGACCCCAGATAAGATTCTTACTGTGGGGGAACAGAGAACTCATTCCCTTTGCCACAGGCTCACTCCCAGGAGGAAGAAGAGCTGAGCAAAACTTGGCATGCTCAGCAATTCTTCCTGGTGTTATCAACAAAGCAGTTTGTCTACATCCAGGGAGGAACATGAGGGAAATTTTGGACAGCGATCAGGAATATTCCTGGGAAAGTCCCTGTTCTTGAGAAAAGACAAACTTTTTTTTTTCCTTTTAACGGGAAATCAAAGGAATATTGCTTTTTGGCATCTAGTCTGTGCGAAACTAACTTAGAGACTTACTAGGTATCATCAATTCATCATTTAAAACTATTTGAATTATTTAAATTCAAATAGGTGTTTCTTGGCAAAAAATGATGCCTTTCTAATAAACAGTGCTCATTATAAGGGAAGATTCTTCACAATGCGAAAGATATTGGGACTGGAACTCAAAAACATACATTTGGTACTTTTACTATGTGATTTATGATGACAAATCATCAGCTTGTGTATTAACCACAACGAGTTTTTTTTAGACTGATTAAATGATCTTAACCAATAATTTTTAAGAGCAGATTTAAAAGTAAGTCTCAGAAGCTATTTAAACCAAACCAAACCAATAATTCCATTTCTGTCAAATCTATAAGGAATTCCAAACTTAGTTAAAATATTCCTAGATCTCAAATAGGTACTGTCATCTCTTAATATGAGATTATGTTCAATATATAGATCTTTAAATTAGAATACTTATACCTCAAATTGGTCCACATGATACAGTTTAAAGTCAAATACCCTTAGTTTATTTTGCATTAGTGTCTTATAGAAGCAGTATTTTTAATTATTATAGAAAAACAAGAAAATAACACTATGCCACTATCTTCCATAAAGCCAAACTGATAAATAATTTTAAAGTTTTAGTAACTGCTTGTAAGTGTCAACAACCTTCACTAACATTATTTGCTAAAATATCTGAATGAAATTAGATCCCTAATGGCCTATGGTTTGGGCCATCGGTGGCAAACCTTCTAGAGAGTGCCCTAACTACAACCCAAAATCTACTTATTTATCACAAAGTGCCAATATTGCAATTAAACCTGAATACTGAGGTTTTAGTTTAGAAAAAAACAACTCATACATTAACATTTTTCGTCTTAAAAGAAAAACAAATGATACACATGCTGTAGGTTCGCCACCACTGGTTTGGGCCATTTGGAGGGTGTCACCAGGTGAGCATACATTAAAGCAAGGACCACAGACAGACCAGCTCCCCAACCGCCCCTACCTCAGCGTGCCCCAGGGGCGTCTGCAGGCCACAGAGCAGCAGCAGGAGTGCCAGCTGCCCACCTCCAAGCCTCATTCTCATCGCAGGACTGGCAGCGGCTGGGAGAAGAATCCTCTCGCATCTGCTGATCCATGGACGACTTCCGATTGTGTTAGAAGTACTTCTTTTCCCCTGAAGCTTCATCCTGAAATGAGCTCTCACAGGTCTCCTTCTGTGATTTCTTTGAGTGAGTCTCAGCAGCAGGCTTCTTTGTGCCTGTCTGTGCTGAGACTTCTGTAGACAACCAGCAACGAAGAGCATTCCAGAAGGCAGGAATCAGCTCCAGGCTTCCTTACCAAGTTAACATTTCTGTGAGATAGCCGGATGCATGCACCAGATAAGGGTTTACAAAATGAACCAAGTTAGTTTCCAATTTCATATAAAGTCTTTCATCTCTTCTGCATACAGGGGAATGCCAAAGGCACGCTCAGGGTCAGGCTCTGCAGTTCAGCTTTGATATTCCCAGAAAGCCAGGAAAAGGCACGCTGTCTACTGTGTTTGGGGACAAGTGGCATTATCTTGAGCTCCAGGCTCTCATTGTGAGTTATGAGATTGGCTGGTGCAGGGCGACTGGGATGATGCCATCGCAAGGTGGGCCCGTGTCCGTTCATCTGGCGCTGCTGATAGGTGCTGCCCGGGACAGACTGCTACAAAGCAATGTGCCTTTTGGTGCTGGTGCTGTTGGCCAAAGAGAAGTCTCGTGTGTGCTTTTCCACAGCGCATTTGAAACTCTCCAGTTCCGAGACTGTGGCTGTTGGACTCAAAGCTCTTCCCATTTTCTCTTCTGAAAACATCAGGCCCTGTATCTACTCTGTTTCCACCTACAGTAAATCCTAACGATTGTCAGAAAACTGCCTCTATATAGCTGACATAAATCCAAAATAGGATTTAGTGTACAACGTTGGTCTAGCACAGGTAATTCTATTAAACACTCTATTTCAGCCATCTCTCTCTCTATTTTGTCTGTTTGGAACCTTTGGGATAATAGGGTTTTTTTTTTTTTTGTTTGTTTTTTAAAGTATTTTCCATTTATACTTCCTGATTCATTATCTAACTGGTAAGGGAAACTGTGTACTCTTATTTAAAAGTCTGTTCTTTATTTTTTTTTTCCAGCACCCTATGGATTTTTTTAGTTTAAATTTTATAATGATTGCAGTAGCTTTGTTTCATGAACAGAAGTTCAGGATATCTAAGGAAACATAAAGGAGAAAACAAGATGACTTATAATCCATCATTGGGGGAAAGCCATTATTTAGATTTAAATTTTGGTTTTATGTACACATACATTTCAGAACCCAAAAGTATAGTATATAGTTTTATACTGCCTTTTTTCTCTTAACATTTTAATGTAATATTGTTCCCATATTTTTCATTATTATTGGAACATAATTTTCTTGTGGTAGCATAATAGTCCACCAGTAAGTGTTGCTGTGCAATGAAATAGCACAGATGGACTTGTGGACGGTACTCACTCAGAAGTAGTTTGATTTGTGATGAGAACATGGACTCTTGAGAAGGCTATTTTGGTTCAATCCCTGGCTTTCTCACTTCCTTAATAATTGACCCTGGTAAGTTACTTGACATCTCCGCTCCTCAGTTTCCTGCTGTTACACGGTGCTAGTGATCGTTGCTGCCTCACTGAAGTGGTGATGTGCTCCTAACATTTAGAACAACATCTAGAACTCAGAGGTTGTTTAATAAATGAAAAAAATAGCATTACTTCTGCCAAAACTTATTTAATAACCATATTATACTTAGCTTGTTTTCAACTTCATACTATAATATTTAACTATGTGTGAATGTGTTTCGAAAAGAAATCTTTGTGTGTCTCATAATTTTTAAGACATAATCCTAAAGATGAGATCGTGGACCAGTGGAATGCATACTTGTGGGCTTAATGACAACCCATAGCAATATATGAAAATCGTTTTTTAAGACTAAAAATTATTAGTATTTCTCACTTAGTTTGGGATATGAGGTACCATAGTTGAATATCTGGATTTTGGGTCTTGTTCTAGTCATAATGCTGGATGAATTAACTTAAAAATGAGTAATTTGTGTTGAGCCTCAATTTCCTTGACCTTATAGAGTTGGGAAAATTAAATAAGGTGGCAATTTTCTTGTACTGCTTCCTGATCCTTTTTATACTAACTCAATTTACCAGACAATCATGAAGAGACATTTTAACCTTCATTTTACTGGTGTGGTTACTGAAGGCCTTGTGAAACTAAATAGGTTTTCAGCAGTCATACACCCTTTTCTCTCCCTTACAGCCCTCTATCAGCAAAAACTCTGAAGAGTGTGCTATTTTATTATTATTGTCTACAGTTAAAAATTTTCCTAACGTGACCACCGCTTCCAGAATAAGACCACTAGGGGGCAACAGGAACTTTTGTAACGGTTTAATGTCACTGCTTTGAAAATTAGAGGAAGAGAAAAGAAGCAGAGAAAGGAGTAGGGAAAAGTCTGTTATCTGGGAAAGCATGAGAATGAAAATTTTTTTCTGACAATGTTTAGCGTAATTAAAAGTGATATTTGGAGAACAACAATTCAGAAAATCTGCTACAGTAACAGTGAACTTTTATTACTTCTTCTAGGTAGCTGTGTGAGAAATTTTGCTAATTTTTAGACCTATTTTCTGGATTAAATCATAGATGTTCTAGACTAGTTTTCTAAAACTACTTTCTGAACACGAGTGAAGTAGTTATTAGAGGGTCTTGCCCAGGAAGGAAATGTATCTTTTGCCAGTAATCATCAGGTTTGGTGGTGGCTCTTAGTAGTTCTTGCTGGGGTCTTGTACTCCTTTGGATCAGTGCAAACATAATAGGACTATTTTACTGCTTTATTAGTTACAGAAAAGCAATTTGATAGATGCCTCACAATTTGGTAAGCAGAATAGTTTTGAATTATCTGCATTTTAACTTGTCAATCTTCATTTATTCTCAACAAGTTATAGAAGTGAGCAAAGCTCCCTTAGTTATTTTATACATTTTTATAACCATGAATCTCCCCCTCAATATTATTGACAGAACAACTTATGCTGTGTGTACCACACGTACAACTTTCCACTCTCAATAAGTGTTTGTTGAATAAATGAATGCTTCCAAATTTCAGTAACTGGATGTTATGCATCACCCCAGGAAGCCATTCATTCTGGGACAGATAGGATAGAATTCCTCTTGAATCCTAAGAGGCTCCAAGGCCCCAACTCACAGGCAGACATTTTTCCAAGGACCATGACTGGGTCTGTCCACAGCTCTGGACACAACAGGCAGCAGAGGATTCCACCTAATTTTGGATCATTTCATCACTTCGGCGGAGCAAAGTGATCGAGAATACTCGATGAAGGAGTAACACTTTGTCTTGATCTGTCTGCTATACTGAACACCACAGCATAGACTGAATAATTTATAAAGAATAGAGATTTACTTAGTTTATGGTTCTAGAAACTGAGAAGTCCAAGAGCACATGCCAGCGTCTGCTGAGGACTTCCGTGCTGCATCATAACATAACATGGCGGAGGGCACAGCATGGTGACACTTGGCAAGCGTGCCGAGTCCAGGCTCTTACCCTTTTCTTATGCAGCCACCAAGGCTATCACAGGCATCCCAGGCGCAAAATCTCGTTCATCCCCACCTTCTAGAAACCCCACCTTCAAACACCATTAATATATAAACTTGGGCATTGAGTTTCTGACACATTCACTTTGGGGAGACACATTCAAACGCCAGCACCCTTTATTTGTGGAGTTTTAAATTCATACTTTCAAAACCTGTGCTCTTGTCCAACTCTAGGGATACAACAATAACCAACCAAATGGGACCCACATGCTTGTGAGACTCCACAAGAGGCAGTCTGCACACGGGGCAGGACTGAGGCGCTTTTTTTTTTGGGTGCCAGGGATCAAACTCAGGCCCTTGTGCTTGTGAGGCAAACACTCTAACCACTGAGCTAAATCCCTAGCCTGAGGCCTGAAGCTTTCGAAGGTGGAATGAATGAATGCACCTGTCCAGGGGAAAACAGAATGGTCAAAACAAGAGTGATGGAAGGGCAGGATTGTCATATGAGCAACCCCGCATCTCATTCCAGTGAGGTTAGTTAAATGTCTGTGTTCAGGGGTTTTAAAAGGTGTGTGTGTGTGTATACATTTGTGTATGGTGATATACCGATGGTATTTTGGAGGCAAGTAGTGCTTCACAATCTAACACTTTCTATTGCACCGTGTTCCCGCATTTTTAGCATTTCTCCCACTTTGCCATTTGTTTTGCTTGAAGCCCCGGTCGTTTCTCGTGTGCAATGAGCTCGTGAAGTAGATTAAGGCTTCTCATTAGCAACAGCAATTCTCTGTGTTCTGTGGATTAGTGGTCATATATTCAGCTACACACCTAATTTGAAATTAAGATATCTCTGTTTTGGTGTAAAGATTTCCTATTCAATAATCCTTTGTAGATTTCTAGTTTTTTCAGTAAGGGAAATGAACTAG
>PVJO010001462.1:0-154379 GCA_004026905.1 Hystrix cristata | reverse complement strand
CCCATGTGGTGGGCAGATATGGTCAGCTGAAGCGGGAACGCCCAGCTGGACTGAGTTGGTGTGGTTCTGGGTGTAGAGGATCCACCTGAGGATTGTAGTCAACACAACATAAGGGAGAACGGGAGCAGAAGATAGCAGGCAGCTGTTTCCCAGGTTGGCTCTCCAGATGGGAACTCGGCTGTTCTCATCGCAGGAGGAGCTTGGGACCTTGCTGGTGTCGGGGATGGCCGCTGTTCGCTTTAGGGGAGCTCTGGTCTTCATCTCAACTGTGAGTATCGTGTCCTGCTTCCAGTATAGATTTCTTCAGCCTTTTAGTGTAGATGCAGATGTACATGGGACAGTACTGTGGGCTCCCAGCCCTTGATTGGATCTTTCGGGTCTCCAGGGCACAGACGTTCTGCATTCTTCCTGCGTTTGGCTTGTGTGTGGATGTTGTAATGTGTAAGTGTCCTGTGTTAAATCTGCTCTCTTGCAAACCATTGACTCTAGAAAGGTAACTAATACAACCCATTACTCTACCGAGTAATGGCTCTTACCCATCTCCTAGTTCTCTAGGATCACAAACAACTCCTTAGAAACATAATTAACTTCTAGAGTCCTCAGTCCTCACTCTGTCTTCAACAATTTGTAAATTTGCAGCTTTTGTCACTAGTAAAAGTGCATGGCTTTCTTCCTCTGCCCAGGGATTCCTTCTGCTGTTTTGGGGAAAAGAAGGAGCCATCTTTCCTGGGCAGAGTGGGGATAAAGAATAATGAAGGGTTCCAAGCTCATGCTGTGGCTATTTTCTTCTCAGGTTCTGAGTATCTGAAGTCAAATCCATTCCAGCAATTTAAAGATTAATTTTCTTTTAAAAACCTTCATTTGCTTGAGCTATTAATACTCTTTTCACAAGCACAATATTGGTCTTGTCTCTGTATACTTCACAACCCTTCCTGGTTTTATGTTAGAGTTTGCTCTGAGACATGCTACAACACTTTTTACATTGACTAACAATAAGTACTACAGATATAAATCACATTTTCTGATCACCACATTTTTTCTCCACTTGCCGAAGGGAAAATATTTCTGTTCACCTTATCCCAAAAGTAATCAAATAATATGTATGTTATTGGTTTCACCTAATTCCAGTTTATTCCCTCTTGTTAATTCCTAGTCTGTGGTGGCCAAATCCCCCCACCTGCTTTCTCCTAAAACTTGACTTTGCTGTCTGTTCTCTTTGAGTTTTCCCTTCCCAGACTCATATTCTGACACAACTACTTCTCCAAGGACACAATTGTCAGACCTTCTGTCCTCCTGGCCGTCTCAGTTTCTAACTCAGTTCTACCTGCTTGTTTCTAATAGTAGGACTCTCAGGTTCTGATCCTGACAAAATCATATTACCATCCTAATTCAAAATGTAGTGCAGGTTGAATACTTCAATAGAATTCTCAGAGCATAAACTGAGATGGCAGAAACTGTATCTTTTATTTGCTCCTCTGGCACCTGTGCCTATAATAGTACCTATCATCTGGTTAGATCTTCAATACATTGTTGCTGAGTATTTTTTTTTCCTGTGTATTAGACAACTTTTTACCACTGTGAAAAAATACTGAGAAAGTCACATTAAAGGAGGAAACATTTATTTTGGCTCTTGGCTTTAGTCCATGGATGGTGGGCTCCATTGCTGTGGGCCTGTGGGGAGGCAGAACCTTATGGTGGAAGGGCGTGGTGGAGGAAATCTGCTCACCTCTGGTGGACAGGAGACAGAGACAGAGTACAAGGAAGTGACCAGGGACAAGATATACTCTCCAGGGCATGTCCAGTGATTTACACTGTATTAGAAAGCTGTACGTGAGCCTCTAAAATAAAAACTAACTATAGTTGCCAAAGCATATTGACTATCTCCCGTGTTGGATATGGTGCTAAGTACTATAGGAAGTTGGTTGGAAAAAACAGTGAATGCTTAAATTAAAAAAAAATTATTACAGCAAAAGACACATTAATCCTACTGACAATACTTCCCCCTCGGTTTGAATACACTTACGCCTTCATTCCTGCAACTTTGTGAAGCAGTTCTGGAAGTCCTGTGTTGTGTCTTGAATTGTGCTGTCGTAGCTGCCTCGATGCCCTGGATTTAAAACATCTGGCATCTGTGGTCATTTTGACTGTGGAGAAGAGCCAGAAGTCACATGGTGCCTGATCCAGTGAATAAGGTGGAAGAGGACACACCATAATGCTTTTAGGAGTCTGCCTTTCCGTTGGTTGGCACTTGGCAGAAGCTTTCACTGTATGTTTGACTCACAAAAGAGAACTTCCAGAACTGCTTCAGGAAGTGGCAAAAATGATGGAGTGTTCATAATCAAGGGGCTTTTAGGGAGATCTGCCTGTTGGTTTTGTTCTTACTCCCCCGACTTATGTTTAGGACCCCTTGACTGAAGTGGTGGCGCTGGCCTATTTCTTATTTAGCAAACTTCTTTATGTACAATTCTTGTCCATATGAAACTATAGTATCTAGTGACTTCTGACTCAATTGGCTTCTTTGAGCTTGACATGGTTATCAAGTTCACAGACCCTAATGTACAGGTTTTATGATTCTCTGTTCTAGTCCACACAATACAACCAATAACTGTAGTGAATATTTAAATTTTTTAAAAAATACATTACAGTAAAAGACACATTACCGTTAATCCCGCTCAAAATACTCGCTTGTTTTGAAAACTCTTATCCCGTTGTTCTTGCCACTCTCTGAAGCAATTCTGCAGGTCCTCTTTTGTCTCCTTAGTTGCACTGTGGTGACTGCCTCTATGTCTCGAATTGATTCAAAATGTTCCCTTTCGTGGTAATTTTGACCTTGGGGAAGATCCCAAAGTTGTATGGTGCTAGGTCCAGTGAATAAGGTGAATGGGGATACCGACCGTAATGTTTTTATGAGCCTGGCTTTCCACTGGATGGCACTTCATAGTTGCATTCACCGTTTTTTTGGTTTTTTTTGTTTTTGTTTTTGTTTTTTAATCACACCTCATAAAGACACAAAAGGGGACTTCCAAAACTGCTTCAGAAAGTAGGAAGCATGATGGGAGAAGTGTGTTTGAAGCAAGGGTGAATATTTTGAGGGGGTTAATAACAATGTGTCTTTTACTATAATAATTTTTTTTAAATTAAACACTCACGGTATGTTTTGATCACCCCTTGTGTATGAATTCTAGGCACAGTTTTGGTATCTGTTGGCCAGCCCTTCAGTCTTTAATATTTAATTCTCATGGCAAGATCTTTTTCAAGTCCCTCAGTGGCAAAAGCACACAGTTGTTTGAGAGGCAGATCTGGGTTACAATTCTTTTTTTGTCCTTCTAGTCTGATGACTTTAACTGTATTCTTAACCCTGCTGAGTCTCAACTTTGTGGAAAATGGAGGTGATAGTATTCATCTCAAATGGTCGGCATTAGGCGGAATGGACAAAGTTTGTAAAGTGTTTAGAACAATGTCTATTGTGTAGGGACTGCTCAGTAAATGGCAAGTATTGCTGTTATTTTACTATGATTATTGTTTGCAAGGAGTTTGGTTAGATTCAAATTGGTATTTTTAATGACTTAATCCCACAGACTAATTATTTGTCCAAACTAGTCTCAGCCATCTATTTGCTCAATAGTTTCTTGTCAAATGGACCTCACTTTTCACTTGTTCATATTTTCAGTTTTATTCAATTGGTTGATGACTGCTTAACAAAGAACTTGGGGGGAAAAGTGATTAAATATCATGTAAGATGCTATTAGAGGTATTTTTAAAATTTTAAATAGTATAACTCTTGGTGACTGCAACCATTCAACTTGTTTTGCTCATTTTTTTGCTTTTTAAAAAAGTAATCATGGATGTTTTAAGGACTATTATTTTTTCTCATAGGAGGAAATATCTATGAGATACTTTGTACATTTTGCAAAAAGGCTTTGTGAATTCAATGCTCATATAATTAAATGCTGAATTGTAAAAATGTTAATTGAAAGCACTATTATTGTGCCAATGGCAAGATCAGTAAGAATTATATTTTAGCTGAAATATGCTTTCGTTGCTTCATTAACAGTATTTTTTCCTTAATTTTAAAAATATGCCTCTAAATGTTGTTTCAGGCTGGGAGATCTTTGAGTAAAACCCTAATTGCTGTCAAGGAAAACATAATTTTCCAACTGATGTACTATAACCACACAGTTCTACATTCATGTAAGTTGTGTACAAAACTGTACTGTAATATTGAGAAAGGAAAGTTTTGGTTAGACTAGTGCCTCTGGATTTTGACTGTAGTTACATAAACATTGACATTTTGTGACTAATGGGCAGAAAAACAGCTACTCACACCGGAAGTCGGACTTTACCATTGTTCTCATGTTGGCCTAGCAGAATAGCTCACTCTTCTTTAATTCTCTTGATGATTTTAAAGTTCCGGAGCCAGAAGAAGCAGAGAGGGGACAACTATGCACATGGACTTTTCTACTTACTGTTCCTAACTTTCCTCAGATTCTTTAAGTAAAATAGGAGCTCGGCTTTCAGGCCCCCGGTTCAGACGAGTCTTAAAAGGCACTCGTCTATGAAAGGCACTTGTCTAGTTAACAATGCTTCTTTGAAGACCATTAGAAGCTAAAAAGAAATGATTTATGATCTGGTGACAAGTGGTCAACATGTTTATTTTCCTAAGATCTATATAAAAAAGTACATAACAGTATAGATAAAAACATCTAACTTAGCTCATGAACTCTTCTTATGCATGGTATCCTCTTTCATATACTATATGCGCTTAGCAGTTTAACAGTTCTCATTCGATTTCATTCTTATAATTGACAAACTAGGTAGAAAAGACACAATTAGCTCTGTTTTCCAGGTACGGAAACTGAGGACAATAGGCTAAGTGGCTTTGTTAAGTAACATATAACTGTTACATTTCAGAACAAGACATAAGACTACTATCTGGAGCCTTTAACCCCAGCTTAATTTCTATTCCATCACAAGGATGAAAGCAAAATAAATTGTATAATAGATGCTTATACCAGTTTAGTTATACGTCGGTTTATGAGATGCAGAGCTGCTTAGAGTCATACAAATTCTTATTTTCCTCCCTTGTGAAACCCTTAAATTACTGTCTTAGTCCTCTTTCCCTCCTGTGACGAACACCTGAGATGGTCAATTTGTAAAAAAAAAAGAAGGTTTATTGTGGTGATTTTGTTCCCTGACTATGACTGGTTGGGCCCATGGTGACACAGCACATGGCTAGAGCAGATGGTGGGGCAAATGCTGGTCACTTCATGGCCAAGAAGCACAAGAGGAAGAGGAAGAAGCTGGGCCTCACTGTCGCCTTCGAGGGCATGACTCCAAACCTGGAGACATCGCAGCAGTGCCACCTTGGGGAGCAGGCCCTTATTATCTTTGGAGAATACTTAAGACTCAAATTTAGTGGTTAGATTCCTGCTTTTAGCTACATGTAATTCACATCCCAAGGATATGGTTACAATGGGAGCTAAAGGATGAAATTATTATCCAAAAACATATGTCATCTATGCATATTAAGGAAGGGCTGAGGTGTGGGCCTAAAATACTGGACAGCTGCTCATTATTTAATTCAGAAATAGTTGTGGTTCAGTTATAACCATTTCCTTACTTGCTTATCCTTAGATGGCCATTCTGTCTGTTTTGGAGCACCTAACTTTTTTTTTTTTAAGTTTTATTTTAGTGGTACCTTTTAGATACACATAATGATAATCATCATAGGGAATGTGTACCTGCACATTATATATTTTGCTGCTTTTTTTCCCCATTCCCCTCCCCTCTGTTCAACCCCTCCTCCCTCCTTATTTACAAAAGCTTTGTTTCATTTTTTTCTTGTCCCTCCATTCCTTTCCCCCTCCCACTCCGTTGTTCCCCTTTCCATTTGGACAATTTCTTCCCTTCGGAGCACCTAACTTCTTTCAGCCTAATTATTATCTTTTAACTTTTATTTATTTGCTTTTTAGTTTGTAGTAGGGATTGACCCCAGGGCCTCGTGCCTCTTGAGCTCTACCTTAGAGCCCCATCCCTACCCTTTGTCTTTGCATCTCAGCATGTTGCCTAGCTCTTTCCTTGCTCTGAATGGAAAAATGTGAACAGATGGCATTATAGACAGATGAATTGGCTCCTTATATTTCTCCTCTTTCAGCATGGATGAAAATCGTAGAATTTTAAGGTTCAAAGTTTCATCTGCTTTGACAGTTCAATAATTCTCTTTTCTTTGGCTCTGTCAAATGCTGTTATTCCAGGTTTAAACATATTTTGTGATAAGTTTACTGCCGCAGTCATTTTCAAATTTGAACTTCTCTTTTGGATTTTGTGTTCATTGGATCAAAAATCTTCTTTTCTTTTTTACCCTTTTTTCATAGTTTTTCCCTTAAGACACCTACATTTTTTTTCCTTTCCACATTTTACACCTTTGCACATTCATACCCATAAGTCATACACGCCTTCTCCACTCCAAATCCAACAATACTCATTCCTTCAATCACTGATCACTGAGATTAGAGTCAAGTTCCTTTTCTTTCTGTGTTCGTTCTACATTCTGTGCCCTGATCTCCAGAGCCCATCTTAGGGTTGTAAAACAGGGTCATGAACCATTCTGACTGAAGGGACTCACGAATTTGACCTTCCTAGGAAGGCTGTGTAGGTTATGTGAGAGTAAGGGATGAGGTGAGGTAAAGCAGATGAAGGGATCTCCTTATAATTTTGGCCTTTTTTGTTTTTGTTTTTGTCTTTTTGTTTTTTTGGTTCATTGGACTGGGGCATTCGGAGATGACATGAAAAGGAATGCTTCTGAAAATAAGCCCCAGTTAGGTTTAGGGAGATACAGGTGGGAGTGAAGGCGATTTGCATTTCATACCCTTTCAGGAAGAAGTAGGCCTTCCGACGCATGCTTTCCAAAGAGTCATGGAAATAAGCAAAGAGTGTGACCACAGGATGGAGACGTCCCAAAGCCTCCATTTCGGGGCATCACTCATTTCCTAACTTACCTTGTGGTTGAGGCCTCAAAGAAGGCATTTTGTTGATTCTCTTTGAAAGCCTAGATTTATGGCCACCAGCATTAGCAGGGCCAGGAGAGCTTCTTGCGTAGACAATCTAACTATTCTGTGATGTGACCAAGAGAGATCTTGGAAATAGGCGGGCTCGTGCATATAGATACTGGAACAACTTTATAGAATAGGTAGGGCCACTTCTAGAGCTTGAATGTCTAAAATTCTTAGTTTATCCTGTCAAGTTCTTATTTTGCCTCTACAAGTAATATCTGTTTGCTTTTAACATGAAGGAAATAAATCATTGCATTGTTTAAAAGTATAAGTTTGTGTACAGTGGGTGGGCACAAACCTCAATTATGACTTTGAAGCTTTCTAACTGCAACATTTACCAATTCCCGTTCAGCTTGTGGAAAATTATGGATGTATTTTGGTTTGGCTCAGGGCCTTCTTTTCATCTTGTAGGTCACTGAGTGCAAAGGAAAAAAAATTAAATATTTTTGAAGCACAGGTTTATTTTTCCCTTTTGCAAAATTATTTGATTTTGTCTGAAGAGTGTAGTTTGTTTTAGACAAGAGACTGGCTCCTCATCACTAAAAAATACTTTTTAGATTCATTTTAAGTATGATTCCCAAGAAAGTCTTATCAGAAATTAAAAGGGGCTACAGTGAGAGTTGTCATTTTGAATACTTTTTCTAGTATTAGGCTGAGTCTTCTCTTTTCCATATTATAGAAAGTCTGGTCAGTTTGCCTATTTCTTTGCCCATTTCTGGTCTTCTCTGACCTGTAGTGGCTAAGGGGATATTCAGGTATTGAAAATCAAATCTTTATTAAAAAAAATCGAGTCTTAGTACTCGTTTGTTTTTATATCACCTGTGACTTACTTAACTGATGTTCAGTTTTCATACTTCTTTACCATGGGTAATAACACCTGTTTTGCCTATTAGGTCCTGTTACAACAGGAGGAAATCATATATATATGCCAAAGCACTTAATACATTTATTAAAAAATGAAAACTTAATACCATACATCCAGAACTCCTAGGGAAAAAGTAGAAGAACTTGAATAGAGAAGGTATGGATTGGATTTGCACTAAGCTGGATCAAAGGAGGGTTTGTACTACAATGAGATTGCATATTCTCATTTACTTATCTCTTTCTCTCTCTCTCTCTCTCTCTCTCTCTCTCTCTCACACACACACACACACACACACACACACACACACACTTCTAGATCCACATCTGAAGCTGACATTCTAGAGGATGTGCCTAGTGTAATTTTCCTTCAAACCAGTTTTAACCTCTTATGAATATCATACAAGGCATGAGCTTCAGAAACTAGTAATTCTGAGGGGTTCAGATATACTTCAAGTTTCTCCTCATCTAGAGAATCCTGCAGAGGCCAGGTTGTTCTAGACCACCTATTTTTCCCTACACTTGGTGCTTAGTTTGAGAAAACTGGCAAAAAAGACCCTCTTTCCACATTGGTAGATGCAATTGCTACTTTATAATGTAATTCAAGAGATACTGAGGAAGCCATGCCCCAGGAGCTTGCCTTGCCACCTTGAAGGTCATACACCTTTCTGTGGTAATATGGTGCTATCCAAATTACTTTGTAAAATTCAGACATCTCCTTTAGAAGACCAGAACTACTTGTTTGGGTCTGTAGGTGGGGAAGGGGGTAAATTGACAAGGAAAAGTGTGGATGCATAAGATAAGACTTCTGTTGTTGTCATCATTCTATCTCAGGCTGAGTTAGTTTTAGATCTTCCTCCCCAAGCACTTCTGAGTATCTGTCTAATGTGGATTCAAAGCTCTGAGGTGGGAAAAGTGAGTAAGATGTGGGAAATGCTCTAAATAACATTTTATAGAGGAGCCTGCATCTGCTTCATCATCAGCTTTGAATGAACTTTCTTCTGCCTTCATAGTCCAGTTAGCTGGATTTACTCTGGATTATATATGAGCTCATCATTATGCAGCACCCAGTAACTCGGGCATTTGAGTGATAAGGGAGCAGAGCAAGAAGGCCAAGTGACTGACCACAGACAGCCATGTAACAGTTTGTTGGGTTCCTAACTCTGCCTTGGGATCTCTGGTAGAGCAGATGAGACTAATGGGGACGCATGTGAGACAGCAGGGAATACAATAAACTTTGAAGTGAATTTTGATGCTAAGCATTGAAATTCCTCCTTAGTCCTGGCATCCCAGTCCTTCCTTTACCCTGCCATTCCCTCACCCTACTACCTTTTGGCTTTTTCTTCCGGTGTATGTGTTGCTTATCTCTGCTGGTTAACATATTTTACTGAAAAACAGAGGTGGAGATATTCTCCTTAAACTTCTGGAGAGTCATATCCCTAAAATATAGCTAATAAAATGAATGCTACAATGATCTCAACTGTTAAATTCAACAAGATGACGTTTAGAAAGGGATGAATGTACTTTGCATTTAGATTGTGAAATGTGCCACCAAGATAGGATGGAAAAGATGTGACTTGCCTGCAGTTTGTTAAAAATGCCTGAAGGCTTTAGCAGGCTACTGTAGTGAGAAGCAACAATCGAAGGAACAAAATGCAGGCTTTGACTCCCCATGGGTACAAGGCCTGGGTGACGAGCACTCACAGTCAGTTTGCCGGGACTGTGAGACAGTGTGCTTCACGTTGTGTCCGGCGGGACAGACTGATAAACAGAATATGTTCAGAAAAGCTGCACAAAAAAAAATGAAGGCATCTACACAACATACCAATGTAGAAGACTGGAAGGAAGAACAGAGAAATGAATCCATAGAGTTGACTCACTTAGGGCATCTTGTGACCAAGAGAATTTCATAGACCAGAGTTTTTAAGTGGGAACCAAATGACCATCTGCTATTTTGGACATTCAGCGTTGTGTGGCCTAGAGTCAGTATATGATAGGTATTTGTTAAACACTACACACACACTAGGTATGCTGTAGAAAGATAGAGGCTGGGTTTGGTCAGCGGTTCTCGTGTTCTGCAAGAGGGGGAACACGTTCAAATCTATGAATTTCTTAGAGGAGATACATAAGGACAATAGTCTGAACAGCATCTTCTGCCAGGACCCTAACTGGAACATTGCTCTTTAGAATACTCTTTGGGAGACATTGACAAAATTTATTCTATATTATCTTTTTCCATTTCTGAATTGTCTTTTATGTTTTTGGAGAGATGAATGCAAACTGTCCACATACTCCTATTAAACTTCATGGTTGTAGTCCATTTTTCCTGGCTACTGTGGCCATTCTGCAAAATTATATTTGCCAATATAATGAAAAAAGCATCCCTTGCTCAGTGATGTAAAAATCTAAATCCTAGGAGTTAAATCATAGGATTTAGGATTTTATTTCAATAATTTTATAAAATCATTATCTTTTAGGAACCTTTCCAGGACTTCTTGTAAGGAGGGAAATTTTCTCTCTGAATGCTTGAAAACATCTCTCCAAATGCATGCAGATTATTTTTCTACTTTATTTGTGGTTAGCAGGAGTGGTCGTCATCCTTAGATGAAAGAGGTAGAGACAAATTTTGTGTATTGCTCTACCCAAAGTAAAGGCATCAGAGAGTTTCTAGGCAAACACCATAAAAATCTCCTGTGTTAACTAAGTGAGCAAAGAGTACATTTCTTAAACATTATTTTTCAAAGCTCAACCTCATGTTTTAACAACCCCAGATGACTCAAGTTTCTGGCTTTCTTATTTGCTAGTTAGCTTTCAATGCCTGGATTCAGAAAAATGAGAGACGGAAAAAAACCCCCAAAAGGTCACTCAGTTCAGTTCTCTGAAGGATTTAACAGATGACTCTCATAGTGGAGTCTATAGTCCTTGTATGCGTCAACAGGGGATTCCATTTCCAAATCGGGAATATTGAGGTCTATTTAAATACTAGGACGAATTTAGAGACTATCAAGACCGGTTTCCATATCTTACTTTTGTCTTCTTATTCCTCAGAATATATAAAGTCACAAACTGAGCAGTTAGGCCATGATGCATTGTGGCTTCTCAACTGGAGCTGCAAGGGAGGTAGTGATGAGAGGCAATCACGAGACTGACAAATGCTAGTATCAAGGTTTTCACACCGCTGCATTGACCAGTTTGGGGATGTGGGTTGCTTCTGGAAAGGGATGTAGTTGGGGCAAGGCAACTCATCAGCTGATGGCAGTTTCAGGAGCAGGACCAAAATAACCGAAAGCCATCAGCTACAGCCGTCTGAGGGATCACACGCCTCAGCCCTGGAGCAGGAATCTGGGCAGCGTAGCACGTCGTCCAGTATGGTCTCTATGTGCACTGGCTTCCGACAGTATTCCAGGAACAGCCCCTCCAGGATTCTGGTTGGTCTCTTTTTCAGAAAAAAATTACCATACAGAGACCCTCTAGGAATGCTTTCTCGGATGCTGTGGTGGTTTTATGGAAACGTATTTTCTGGTTATAGTGTGACAGCTCTCTCCCCTTCCCTGGCTGTATAATTTCTCCTTTGGCATCGTCTCATGTTGGAGACCTAGTTCATGCCTGGGAGCAGGCTGGAGCACTTAGGAAGGTCAGTGGAAACTCTACAACCTCTGCTGCTAGAGGTGGGTGTGAGGTCACTACTAAAACACGTTCTCTTGCCCATAAAAACTACCCATCCTAGACTTCCCTCACTCTTAGTTAGCACCTGTGGCAGTCTTGGTGCCTAATTTGGTAAGGGACAAAGAAACACCATTCCTGGGCGTTGTGAGCACTAGGTCACCATGCCCTTCTCAGACCATGACTGATGGACTTCCCCATTTTCTATCATCTTGAGCAGAGAAGTATTAAGAAATGATCCTGCAGATTGTTTTGTTATCGAATACTTTTCCCCTGCTTATTGTACCATGTACCAGAAGCTTTACCTTCTTTTGATGAGTATGACTAATTCCCCCTGTTAGAAAGATGATGTTTTTATTTGCTAGCTGGTCTGCTAGCGTGAAGAGCCTGAAGTTTCTGACCAGCTTGTAGAGCTTAAATGGAACTGTTCTTATGGACTCTTCCTATATCCCCTAGTGAAAGTGTTTTCTGTAAATGAACCAGGATCTCCAGACCCAGAGATTAGAATTGCATGAAAGGAAAATGTAAATTTCACACATGGATTACAAATGAGGATAAGTACAGCTGCTCCTGTGTCCACACCTTTGTTCTTAGCCCATGCATTCTACTTATTGGAGACATAGCACTACATGGTGCTTGGTGGTTGAGGGTTGTAACACACCCTGGATAAAGGTACCCAACTCTTCAAGGGGAAGTAGGGAGGCTTAACCTGTTTTGCTCAAAACTGACAGCGAGGACCATGGATTCTTACCAGTGGAGGGGGCATGGCGGAAGCTGTACCTAGCAATAATCATACAGGTGACAATGTCACAGTCCCAGCAGAGGGCCTACAAGGGTGAAATAGCACCCAAGTTTATGAATAAACAGAAACAGTGCCTGCAAGTTTCAGGGTTTTCAATCAAAGTGAGTTTAGGGTAGAATTTCTTCTCATCAGACTTTTGTATTGTGACAAAGACCTGGGCAAGAAGCATTAAGATGAACTAAGGGAAAGGCTGCTATTGATAAGTAATTAAGATACTCAAGAACTCAGACTAGAGCAATAGATTACCTAACGGTTTCCTCTGTGGAAAGGGTAAGAGGCCAGTGCAAGTAAATTTCCAAAGAGAATAGAGTTACCCACTCTCTCACTCTCAACTCTAAACTGCAGGAGTACTTAGATTACCGATGGACTCTTTGCCAGTTCACAAGATGTAAGGCTCATGCTGTGTGATGATAAAAGATGCTAAGAAAAGACTCTGGTCCCACTACTTAGCACCTGAGGGGCGGTGGGAGATTTGCTTCCCTGGGAGGAAGATGCTAAGACTCGGACCAGAGTCTGCAGGTGGATTATTGGGGAATAACACCGTAGAGGTTGAGGGAAGTAGACATAAGAAGAGTGAGCATTTGGACTGTGGATATAATCGCAGTGTTTCAGACAATTTTATGGAGAAACTCTGAGACTGAGACGACCATTTAAAGTAGTTCTGCCTGATTTAATGGGCTCTTAGCCAAGACGGCCTCCGGGAAGGGATTTACCTTCTCTTCAGAAATAACTAAACAGACCGGCAATACATGGAAAAAGGGTTTTCCAGACACTGGATGTCAAGTGAGGAAAGCTGGCTCCCCTGTTCAAAGAGAAATAAGCAGTAAGTCCTCTAATTGCCCTAGTTTTTGCCTTGAGAGAGTTTTCAGGCCCTGGCTTGGGGAGAGGGGACCAAAGTGGAACCTAGTGGACGTTTTGAATTGAGATGGGATTAAGAATTCTGGGTGAATAAGATGGGGAGAGTCCACATGGCAAAATACTGCAGAGACATCTTTGGGCATCTGGAGGGCACCGTCATACCACAGGGGACTGACCGGCACAGGCAGAGTGAAATAGTCATACGCGGTGAATAGAGGCAATGCTTCTGACACAAACTCGGGTCTGGGATTATTCCCTCTTCCTCCCACCAATCCGGGACCTCAGACACAGTTCTCAGTGTGGGGAGATCCCCGGGTTAAATTCTACTTTGGTCCCATTTGAAAAGCAAGGCTTAAAAGAACCAAGCTTTTCTCAAGTGATTTAATTTCAGCTTAGAGCAAAATTCAAGATACTGACAGAAATACAAACATTTTCCAGTCTATAAAAACATGAAATTTACACACCTGGCATCATGTAAAAAATGACAGAGAATTCAGAGAGGCAGAAACTTTTGAGCCATACAAGTATGTAGAAGGACAAATCAATCAAACCTAGAATTGACTCAGGTAATAGAAGATAAGGACATTAAAAAGGTTCTGGTAACCATACCAAATATATTTAAAAAGGTAAGTAGAAACATGGAAGATAGAAAAACCCCCAAGTCAAACCTTCAGTGATTAAAAAACAAAATGTCTGAGGTGACAAATAACTAGAGGAGATTAATAATAGAGTGATATTGCCAAAGAAAAGGTTAGGGAGCCTAATGGCTCAGTAGTAGAAGGTTTCAAAAATGAGTCCCAGAGAGAGAAAACAATTTCAAAAATGAAAATAATATCAGGGAGTCGTGGGATCACTGTAAAAGGCCAGATGCACTTATCACTGGGGCCTCCAAGAGAGTGAAGGAGTAGGGAAGGGAGGGTATTTGAAGAAATAATGACTTGAAAATGTCCAAACTTAATGCAATCCAGGAAGCTCAGTGAACTTCAAGAAAAAGGAAAGTCACACCACATACCTTGTAATCAATTTGGCCGATGGCCAAGAGAAAAAATGTAGGAATATCCAGAGATAATAGACACAGTAGGTAGAGAGGAACAAAGACACAAATGACAATATACTTATTTATTTATTTACTTATTTATCTATTTGTTTTTGTTTTATGAGACAGGGTCTCACTTTGTATGGAGGCTGGTCTTGAACTCACTATGTAGGCCAGACTGGCCTAGAACTCACAGAGATCTTCCTGCCTCACCTTCCTGAGTGCTGGGATTATAGGTATGCCCCACTATGCCCAGCCAAAGATAGATTTTAGATCAAAAACAATGCAACCCAAGAGATGGTGGAATGATATCCTAAAGGAATTGAAAGAAAAATTCAATTCTTGGCACACACCTGTAATCCTAGCAGTGGGGAGGCTGAGGCAGGAGGATTGCCATGAAAGAGAGAACAAAAGCTGACTATCTAGAATTTGATATATACAGTGAACACTTTTTTTTTTCAAAAATAAAAGCAAATTACAAGGTAATCTTTCAGCCATAAAGAATGAATTCAGGTCATTTGCAAAAAAATGGGTGGATCTTGAGATACTGGGTGGATCTTGAGAAATAAGGTAGATACAGAAAGTTAAATATCACATAGTTTCTCTTGCATAAGAAATCCAAACTACTTTTTGGAGATGGGGAAGGTTATCAGGGGCAAAGGAGAGGGTGAATGATAGGGGTAAAGGGGATCAAAAATGACAAAGATATGGTATATATGTATCAATATCTCCAAACGAACGTAAATATTATGTATTGCAAACATACACCATAAAAAAGGAGGAAAATAAAGAATCCAGCAGATGTGTACTACAAGAAATGTTAAAGCAAGTTCTTCAGGCAGAAGGGAAATAACGCTAGATGAAAACGTGAATGTACACACACTAAAAGTGCAGTAGAAATGGAAACTACATGAATACATGTATGCAATATTCTTACTATCTAAGTGTTTTAAACAATTAACTATTTAAAGAAGGAGTAATAAGAATGTATGGTGGAATATAAAACATGTAAGAAGTAAACAAATGGTTGTTTAAACTACTTATACATCATGTGATTATTGATAGGTTTAAGTCTATTGTCTTGCCATTTGTTTTTGGTTTGTTCCGTCTGTTTATTTTCCTTTCTCTCCTTTTTACCTTCTATCAGCTTACTTTGATACTGTAGTCATTTTTTACTTCGATATATAAGATGAGAAAAAAGTGAAGTGATCCCTGTAATTGCCACTCTTATAATTAGAAAATCCTGGAAAACACATAATAGGAAACAGTCATTCAGCATAAAGAAGGTTCAGTGGTGGCGAGCCTATGGCATGCCTGCCACAGCAGGCTGTTTATATCATTGAAAGCTCTAAAAGGCTCGCCATCCCTAGAATAACAAACGGCTGGATAAGTGCCTTTTAAATTTCATTGTTTGTATGTAGTTATGCTTTTAATCAACCGGGCACAGATTAAAAGAATGTTCTAGTCTGGGTTAGATGGGCCATAATTTAAGCATCTCATAATTTTCTTGAAGAAATTGCATTCATGAAATGAAAGTATCAAACCAGGAATTTATTATGTATAATCACACATCTTAGCACATTGCACTTTCATTATTTAATAATCTGGGAGCAGGAAGGAGGGGTGCGCCCGGACAAGAGATTATGTAAGAAACAAGCATCGTATGTGTCTACATATTTCAGTAATGCTACTGCAAGGGGATATAAAACCAGGCTTTGGATTCCAAAATGAGAGAGATTTTTTCCCCCTTTTTATTGGGCTCCTCGGCGCTGCCTGAAATAGCGATTGTAGGCAGCGTTGTATCCGTAAAGCATGGCATAGCGTTCGCAAAGTCTGTAGTCATCGCAGGCTTCCCGATTGAGCTCATAGGCAGGCTTGCTGCGCTCTCGAACCCTAGAAAGTAGACAGAGAGGCCAACATTGAGAAGCATAAAAAGAATGGAGGAGAAAAAAGAAGAGAAGGAAAAGAAAGCCAAAGGAAATACTGGAGAGAGTCCTTTCTGCCAATATCAAGGGATGTTTGAAGAACAGGCAAGGAAGGCAAACACAATTTTTGTTTTTAATGAAAGCAGATGTTTTCTGTCTCTTCTCCCTCCTCCTTCCCTCTGTTTTTTGAGTCTTTCACAAGAGTATTCTGAATACTCAGCTGCTTTCCGTACCCTGTTTTGAAATTCTTTGATTTTAAGGCAATTAGAAATAATGATGAAATTTGTGTCTCAGTCCATTTGGGTCTATGAAGCTACACCGAGAGGTACACACCCCACCCCACCCTGCCCACCGTGTCACCCACCTCTCCAGGGCTTTAGCACGAAATCTCTGCTGCGGGGATATGAAGGTGTTAGCATTTCTTCTGTTAAGGAAGGGACCTTAAAACAGAAAACAAAGAAGTGCAATTTTAGGGAAACAGCAGCTGAAAATATTTCAGCGAATATCCCCTCGCATAAGTGTTTTTAAAAGCTCATTAATTTGTTGTGTTTTATGTAACCAAAGACAGGCAAAAATTAAAAAGCAGATTTTATCATTTGCCTATGAAAAGAAATGAACATCCCATTTCTGTGTCTTAGGGACGTGTCACTGGGCCACAGCAATTTCTGTTTTTGTCCTTGGGCAGTCACTTAGCTTTTCTCATTTTTAGTCATTCCTACTCAGTGTGTTTTGGTTTATTTGAGGAAAAATTCTCTCTGTCCTGAGGGTTTATAAAGCATAATTTATATCACTAGTATAAGAGCAGTTTCAACACTACAAAGATCATCTACAGATTAAAAACAAGCATGATATGCCATTTCTTGCTATCCTCGGTCTTTGTAAGTCGAGATATTCCACAGCTTTCCACGTGGTGTGGACGCCTGTGGTCTCCCAGCCGACTTGGCCTCTCCTTCTGGGCTTTGCAATTTGTGATTACTACTCCTTTTCCATTTGTGGGGCTGGTGTGGTGCCAGCTTCAGATTTCCACATGAGATTTTATGGCTCCTAAATATGCTGAATGTATTTTCAATGTCATATTATACTGTTGCAAATTTTATACACTGCTCCCTTGGTGATACAGTCACTGGATTTTTATATTGACTTTAGTTTTCTAAAACAGGCCCTTTCTGTTACACGTTTGCCACTTTGTTTACTTAAAAATAGGGAGAGCTTCTTCAATGCAAAAAATTGAAATAAGGAAGTCAAATATTCACTTACTAATTTCATAGGATTCCATGCTTTCGTGAGATTCTGGAATTAAAAAACAAAGATTATATTCATATGTATATATATTTTTTATTACACACTGCTGTAAGTCTAAATAGAGGGATGTAAAGAGAGGGAAAGGGTCAAAAATGTGAAGAACGTATTTAACAACGTGGTTATTATATATTTCAGGCATTTAGGACTTAGGAGTTTTTTCTCCGCATTTCCCTCTGCTTGTTTATCTGATGTTGAAGGAGGTAGTGGCAAGTCTTGGGTAAAGTTTCCCAGTATCTATGAGGTCTTCAGCAAATACAGTGCATTTTAAGTGTTGCACAAAAATCTCCAGGGAGCTTTTTTTTTCCCTCATTTATTTGGGGCCTGTTTGAGAAGATGATCAAGGAAGTTATAGGAAGGTACAGAAACAGGTAGGCTTTTCTAGGTGGAGGATTCCAGTGCTCTGCGGGGCTTGACCAGGACGGGTTCCTAAGAGAGTTTGGAAAGTCTCTTAAGAATTCATGTTAAATTGGCAGCCACAGAAACCACTAGCTCCAGCTGACAACTCCTGGGCACAAGACCAGCGCAGAGAGGATGTCAAAGCAGGGCTTCTTTCTGTTGCTGTCCTGCGCTAGCAGGTACATTTGAGACTACGAGGCTTATGTATATAAGCAGAAGTTTGCTCGAAAAGTTACAAAGGAGATGACAAAGTCAAATCCTCTTGTACAGAAAATTTGTGAATGATTTCAAGTGTGGGAAACATAATTCTTAGCATTGTTAATGTAATTTAGTCTTAAAAACAGCTAAAGTGTCTGGGTAATGGAAGTATAAAGGCAGAATCATGGAAATAATTTGGCTTCAAATTTCCTTTTATCATATTTGAACAAACACAGATTTAATAATATAGAGATACTGGAATAAAACTTTTTTGACAGTAGAAGTTATGAAATGGAATTTTGGGATGCTTTACAATAAAACTTCTGAAATTCTTTAAAATAAAACTTCATTTTAAACTTAATTTACTGAAGTAATTTATGACATTGTCCTGTCCCTGAAAAGAATTATACTTAATACTTCCTATGAAAATTTAAAAGTTTTTCTTGAAAGTAAGTGGTTCGGCAAATATCTTTAATCCACTGATACCAAAGTCTAAATAAACACCCTTAAAACTAAGAATGCAGGGCTGGAAATTTGGTGTCTTTTTCCTGGAAAAGCTGTTTCTAGACATCCAGCAATTTACCGCTAAAAGGACTTGCTGTTAAGTTGCTTATAGACATCTAGATATTTAGAATATGAAACAAACTGGATGAAAGTGATCAGTGCCTATGGAGACCAGGAAAAGTTAAGTTCACATACTATGAAATTCTAGCAGAGAAAGGAGGAGCAGAAGTGAATGGAACTAAGGAAAACCTCAGAGACTGTAGAGCGAAAGGTTTCTCACCGTAACACAGAGCCAGCACGGCCGCGGCAGCCAGGATGGTGAGAAGGAGCAGGCTCCTCATGGTGTCTGGGGGTCTGGGGTGGGTCTCCTGTCTTGGTGTTCCAGCAGTCTGGAGAGGCTCCTACAGGCTGTCAGGGAAAGGCTGAATTTTTATAGGAACTAGAGCAGTTGAAAGGGGAGGAACCTCTGGAAGGGGGCTGGAAAAGGTGGGGACGGGTTGGCACCAAACGAGCACTGGGACTTTTCCCAAATATTCATTCCTTCCAGATATTATCTACCCCGAGTGGGCAGTTTTCCTGCACTGCTGGACCTGACTGTTCTACGGCAGGATGTTGCCCTGGGACAGAAGCTGTGGCCACCCTGTGTTTGGTCCAGGGCTGGGCAAAAGCCCACAGAAACGGGAGTTGCCACCACACAGGTCTGCCTTTCTAGTTGCTTCTCTGCTCTAACCCCCTGGCCTTGGCCAGGCACCTTTTGGGTTTGATCCACAGGCAGAACCATAACATTCTATTTGCTCCCTGGATGGATGAGGAGAGGTCCCGGGGGAAGAAAGACCTCACTTCCTGTGCTGGTGACAATTTAGACATCTCTGCAGTGGGGTTTGATTGTCAGCCATAGCTTCGTCAGGCATTTCTCTGGTAATATGCATGTTTTGCAAAAATTTTCCCCAGGGTTCAGCAGGGTAGAGATGCCCCATGGCCCCATGAGTCCTGTTCCCTAGCTAGCTTTCTTGTAACTTGCTCATCCGGTTTTGTGGCATTAGTCCAGACCTGTGCCCTAATGCTGGCCCTCTGGGCTGCTCTTACTGATGGAGAAAGGCAGAAAGAAGAGGATACTCTCCTTGTCTGAAGGCTTTGTTTTGCTAATTCACAATTCAATAGGCTTTTAGTGGCGGGGGAGATGCTGGGTACCATGCTAGGTGCTGTGTGGGAGCTGCAGACAGAACCTTCCCCGAGGAGTAAGAACCACTGACTGTGCACTTGGCTCTTCAGCTCACACACAGGTTTTTCAGAAACCTGGGGCCTTGGGGTATGGAGAAAGTACAAGCTTCTGAAAGCCTTGCAGGAGGACTTCAATCAGGTGCCTCTGGTTACCAGTAAAGACCTCCACTCTTCTTGGGCCTTCAGAAAACCTATTCCACCGTGCAGAGCTCCGTTGCTTGGGAACCCAAGAGTCTTTACAGACAGACTTGAATCCCAAAGTAAGCAGCAGACTGCAGAGGAGCTACAACTGTGGGACCTCTTACTCCTGGGTGGATCTTTCCACTTCAGATTTATTTCAAAGGACGGTGCTGCATGTCTAGGTGGAGGCTAATAGTTTCTTCTTTTTGTCTGATTGAGATAGTTTCCTTTCTACTTCCTGTCCTGTGAAGAGATTTTACAAATACTGAAGGATTCTTTATTAAAATAGCCCAACTGTAATTTGGAAGATTCTTTGTAACAAAGTCTTAAGGAAGAGACATGTCCATTCCTGGCAAATTCAACCATCATGATTTCCACTAAGAAGATTTGTGGTTGTTTCCTTCTTTAAATCATAAACTCTTAGAGTTGCTTCTGTGTCCCTTTTCCAAGACAAATCTCCCAAATCATCACATTATCAAAGGCAGGAGCCAGTTTACTACATCACGTGATTTAGGAGGAACTCACTATGATTAAACATCGTATATGTAATTATCTTAGTTAAAATAATATAATACAAGGTCGGTTTCAGTGTTTCACCCTTAAAATGAGTAAGCTACTCACATCCTAATCTTCTTTCGAGAATTAAAGATAATATTTCTTCTTTTCCAGGTATAAACATTGTACTTTCTAAAAAATTTAAATTTTAATTAAAACATTATTATACACATTCATGGACTGCAGTGCAATCCATCAGTGTGCTTTATACAATCAGATCAGTGCTGGTATATCCATCATTTCATGCACTTTAGCTGAGTCTTTTCTGACCAGGTTTCAGATTTCACATTTGGTCCAAAGTTTATATGGTAACTGTATTTTCTAAGCCTTCTAACATTGTGATTGTTTATTTTCACAATCTCTGAAGCCATACTTTTCCCAAATTAAGCTTTTCACCTTTTATCACAGATCATTACTACTTTCACTGGATTCCCTAACTCACTCTCTCAATTCTCTCTCTCTTTCTCTACATTGAGGATTAAACCCAGGGCCTTTGCACTGAGCTACATCCCCAGACTTAAACAAACAAACAAACAAACAAACAAAACAACAACAACAACAACAAAAACTTCTGAGAAAGGGTCTTAGTGGGCTGGACTTGAACTTGCTATGTTGCTGTTTCTTCACTGTGCTGGGAATCATACAAGGGCCTCATGCATGCTAGGTAAGTGCTCTACCACTGAGATACATCTCCAGCACTGACTCAGTTGTATGTTTTTATAAAAAGGACTTGGGCCACTTCATGATGCAGGGATGGGCTCTACTTTGGAAAGGGCCAAGATTGAATGAAGAGAGAAGAAAACAATGGAGCTAGGTGAAAAAAAAAGAGACCCAGGGAGAGAAATGAAAAGAAATTTGCAGATTTGATTTGCTGGTTAAACTTGAGATACAGTTTCAGTTATAGGGAGCAAAACTTTGAGATAGCTTTAGGATTTAGATATATTAAAAGTGAGACTTTGGTTATGAATAGAACTGAGATTATAAAACATTGAGAATTACCAGGAAATATTAGAATTTTAAAAATTAATTTTGGCTGCCAGGCTGCACCCTGAGGATGAGCTCAGATGATTTTGAACTCCGGGACAGAATGTATAAAAGGGAAGCTTAGCAGGGCTGGTAGGAGCTGCTGTGGGGAGATATTTTCTCAAGTAGAGTACGTTGTAAAGTCTAGACTCCATAATGCTCCAACCTGTATTAGGGTTTAAGATAATCATGAAAGATGTTTGCAAAGCTAGCTGCTCTTATCTAAAGAGAAGTGTTATTTAGCGGAGAGAATCATTGAGGACCCTACCAGAAGTGACAGCAAAATTATAAGACAGTGATGTGATTACAGTTTTTCAAATTTTACAGAAATGTCCTCAAGGGAGGTCATGGAAAAGTTTTAAGATCTTACTCCACTTGCTCTAAGGAGGAAAAGAAACACATGACCATGTTTGTCAAGGCCAAATGTAGCCTTATCCATCCAGTTCAGTCATCCATCCATCCATCCATCCATCCAACGTGTCAAGCACCTACTATGACAATTGCAGGTTGGAAATACAATGGAGAAGGATACCGATATGGGTCCTACTCTTATGCATCACATGTCCTTTTAGAATACAGATTTAATTAGTGGCTTCTCTGATTTAAAAATTGGTTTAGGCAGCCAGCCAGCCTTAGAGGAGACCAAGCAGTGTGCTTTCTTATTGGGCTGCCCTTTCCTGTGGCCACTCGGCAGAATGTCTGCTCCCAGAACACTAAGACAAGGCCCCAGGACGAGCCCAGATGATTTTGAACTCGGGGGGCAGAATGCATGAAAAGGAAACTTGGCAGGGCTGCTAGGAACTACTGTGGGGAAATACTTCTCAGAAAAGTGTTTTTGTTGGAGGATATACCAAAGAAGTTAGCCGCCCCCTTTCCATATAGTGTTTCTGTGACTGAAATACTGGCGCAGGAATAATTTTAATATATTTATCTGCAATCCTACCTCTTCTCTCTGCCCTTGCTTATCCTTGTCCTTCCTCTTCTTCAGATGTGTAGGCGTTCTGTCTCTTTAAGGAATTTGCCTGGCTTGAGTCTTTTTTTTCTTGTTCCATGAAATTCAGTTTTATTTACAGAATGTTGGTTTTATGAGTTCATATCATTTTTCTACTGGGAGCACCAAAGCTCTTACACTTGCCAATAAAGGAAAAAGACAAATGGGAAAAGAGTTGGGAAGCAGCAACCCTGAAGATAAAATCAGAAGTCACTTTCTAGGACATGCAAGGACGATGGATTGAGACAGAGACCTGGCCAGCTTCATGGGAGAGTGTGACCTCTTAGGCTTATTCTTTTAAGGAAAGCTACTCGATGAATTCTGTATATCTAATTTCTTAATTCACATAGATGCCAGCACAGAATACCTCTTTCCTTTTCTTAATTTTTCTTAGTTGAACTAAGTGAAAATAAAGGTTTGGCAAATTCAGGCACAGACAAATGTCTGGGGAATCATGGGCAGAAATTTTCAGGGAAAGTTAAGAGAATAGAACTGGTTAGGAACAGCTGTGATTTTTCTTTTATGCTACACAGATTATTTTATCCACCCTTTTGTTAAAACCTTCAGGTTTTTTTTTTTTTTTTTAAAGATAATATTATATTTGGATAGTGTCACAGTAAGGCCTATGTCTTAAAGGCTTGGTCCATGGTGTGGTGCCATTGGGAGGAGGTGGAGCCTTTAAGAGGTGGGCCTAGCAGCAAGTCCTTACGTCACTGGGGATATGGCCTTGGAGGGGACTGTGGGACCCCTGCTATTCTTCTCTTTGTTTCCTGGTTTGTGGTGTGAAAAATGTTTTTACTCAACCATGCATTCCCACATATTGTGTTGCCTTGACACAAGACCAGAGCAACAGGGCTCACTTATCAGGGACTGGAAACTCCAAAACTGTGAGCTGTAACAGACTTTTTCTCTTTATAAGCTTATCATCTTGGGTATTTTGTTATAGTGATAAGCTGACTAACAGAGATAGCAAATACCAAATAAGTATACAAATACCAAGTGATATTAGTGTGCATTAAGTGCTTGCTATAAACAATTTACTCTGAAAATTTGTTGTTTTATTTGCTTCTTGTAATAATCTCATAAACTGAGTATAACTACCCATAACTTACATCTAAGAAAACAGAGACTCAAAGAGGTTCAATAGTTTATCCACAGTTGCACAGCAGGATTTATTTTGTATTTTAAACCAAGAACATGTATTGGTACATTCTACATACAATGGTCACATTCATTACTGCACAGCAGGATTTAAAAACGGGGGTGTTTGTTGTCAAAGGGCAATGGCTGTAATCATTGACACCCTGAGGTTCTGATAGGTGCTTAAGGAATGCTATGATTGTGTCCAAAGGGTTCCTTGAACCCCTAGTTTCAGAATGAAAGATGCCATCGTACAAAGAGACACATATTTAAAATGATAATTTCCTCAATATCCTTTGAAACATGACAATAGGAATTAAAGAGTTTCTTGCATATTGCCAATTAAGCCCAGAAAGTTAAACAACTTATAAAAATGGAGAGAAGATTAAATCTGGCATCCTGAGTCCCCCATTTCTCTATCCAGTGTTCTGCATGCTATGCTGTCTTCCAAAATGTGCTCCATCTTAAATATGTTACTTTCCAAAAACCTTTCAGTTTACTTCAGGAATCACCAGGCTTCATCCCAGCCCATGAACTCATGTTTGCTGTCTGTCATTTAACACTAATCCTGGATTGGTGTATTAAGAATGCCCCTCCAAGTGACTATAAAGGCAATTCCTGCAGTTACTTAGACCTCCAGTGAGAATGGAAACCTAGGCTTAATGTACAAAATGCCCCTTCAAGTCAAAGCAAAGTAGAGCAGGTTCTATGTCTCCAGTCTTGGCTAGAGATGAAGTTAGGAAAGGTTGACTGTTTACTCATCAGATTCTAGCTGGTTTTTTTATGTGTGTTTTTTGTTTTTTGTTATTTTTTCCTGGATAAAATGTGCGGAAGATGAAGTCTGGGGAATTTCTCCCATGGTACCTAGTCCCAGTTGGATAGGAAAATATCTTTTATATCTGTTGTATTGTCATTCCACATTTTGCTACTTCCTTGTAGTCACCTTTCATTATTCAAATTCACTAAGATAAAAATTCGCCTGCCTTTTCTCAGATAATTTACAACACCAAGGAGAGGAGCTAAGTAACATGTAGGAATCAAGAAAGCTATTAATGACTGGTAGGAGCAGGAATCTTAACAGTGGGATAGGCAAGCAGAGGAGCACAAGAAGGATGATGTGCTGTCTCTGTGTGAGTTGGAGGCAGAATTGGGAGTATGTTTGCTTTTGTGGAGACAGGAAAGGGAGATGCTGCGAGCTTTGCTAGAAGATCACACAGAAGCGCTTGACATCACAGGTATAAGTTGTAAGAAGTTCTTGTAGGGGAGGTAGAAGTAACACTTTAAACAATAGTGAGTGATTGAAGGAAACTGAAGAAAATACAATAACTGTAACGCATTAATTATTAAAAGAAGTTAAAATAATTGGTGACCTCTAAGATGAGGAATGAAACTACACTCTTCTGTGGAATGCTTCAGCCATAGTATCTCTCTCAGTGGAACTTATGTCTCATCCAAGGGTAGGTCTTTAAATAAAAATTTAAATTTTCCTTAAAGTGATTTTAACTTTAGCTGGAAGAAAATCTTGAGGCTTCACAAATCAGATCTACCAAATTCTTCTTGTCTTCCAGCCTGAATTCATTTCACCTGTTCTTTGATTGTTCTCATAAACCAAAATAAAATAATTCAGAGGAGTGAGTATCCCCTGGCTTTACTCTATCTTGGTATTCTCTCCATACTTTTGATACTTTCTGAGAAAAAGTCAGTGCTTAAACTGGATTGGACTTTGAAGATAGGCGCTGTAGAAGATGAATACGTTGCTGGCTAGGGAAGAGGTTTTCGGAATAAGAAAGTCTAGGTTTGAGTCTTGGCCCCACTACCTACTTTTTGTGTGATAGTCAACAAGTTATTTAAACTCTTGAGCCTCATGTTTCTCAGTGCTACAATTAGGGATGATACCCTTCCCCACCTTGGCTCTTGGGTAGGCAAGCATTCTTCTACTGAGCTATGTCCCCAGACACAATTAGGGACTATAAAATCCAATTTAGAGGACTGCTGGATTAAATAAGATGGTGCCTATCGAGCTCCCAGCTAGAGGATTGGCATGTAATACCACAGCACGCACACACACACACACACACACAAACTCTCTCTCTCTCTCTCTCTCTCTCTCTCTCTCTCTCTGTCTCTGTCTCTCTGTCTCTCTCTCCCCTTGGCTTAGTGTTACTTCTGCCTCTCTCTCCCTGCAGTACTTGGGGCCTAGATTGCTGGTGATAACCAAAGCTGAGGGGGAAAAGAAAGAGCAAAAACATAAAGCAGGAGGGATTGAATCAGTGACCACTCATCCAAGGAGAACAAAAGACAAAAGTGGAATCTAACACCACCACCACTCCATGGCTGTGTAGGTGTTGAGCAAGTTGTTCATATTTTTAAACAAAAGAGTTGGAATAGACCTCTTCAATTTTGTGCTTCTAAATGATTTCATCCTTGAAATGGATAAACAAGATAGAGAAATTATTATATAAGCCAGCGTTTGAAAGAACACTATGTTCGTAATGCACTTTTGCAAGTGGTCCTTCCAGGCCGCCTGGTGTCTGCATGTCCGCAGCTGGGCCTGCAAACCACTAACAAGATGCCCTCCGAAAAGCTGCATTCAGACCTCCGCCTGCCAGCAAATCCTGCCTGCTGTAACTTCGCAGTTGTAGTCAAATAACTTCATTCATTTGAGTTGGATGTTGATATGCTTTGAAGTCCTGGGAACAAGAAAAGCAAACTTTCTAACCAAGGTTTGGTCAGTGAAAGCCAAACCTCCTTATGGAAGAGATCTGAAACTCTCCTTGGTTTCATCATCTGGTTACTGCAAGCTAAGAGATGAAATGAAATTTTCAAAAGGAAGTTTACCGAGTACACAAAGGAAACATTTTCATGTTAATGTTAGGGAAAGTGTAGTGCAGGGCGTGCTTTTGCTGATGTAGCCGAGAAGTGAACAGGCTGTGAAATAAGAGGTCGCTTCCACATCCAATATCTCCCTGATAGAATTATGATGAGGAAAAAAACACAGTGAAATGAGGTCGGGCTGACCTGTGGAAATTTATTTCAGCCCCGCCTTCTGGTGTTTGTTTAAACTGTTTTGTAATCAGTGTTTGAATCTTTGTGTCCTTGCCCAGGACTCTGGTTCTTCTAATTTATCATTCTCTGTGTTTTTTGTTTTGCTCACAACCCTACATCATTTCTTTCCTGCCATTATGGAATTTTGAAAGAAACTTCTCTTTTGTTGGAAGAATGAAAGGAAGGCTTTCACTGGGATACTTTCTCAGTCTTCCGATAGGAAGTGTATGAGTAGGAGTAAGAATGGGATTGCAGGAAGGGAAGGGAAGGAGGGGAAGATAAACCGAAGGAAGTGAGATGTGATTTTATAGTCATGTTCTGTTTTGAGACAGCACTCGAATGACGAGTGAAAGGGATATGGTCTGGGGCACGGGGTTAGTGAGGAGGAGAATCCAAAGTGGACATTTGTTTATCTTGTTTCTCCACCAGACTGCAAGCTCTTTGAGGTTAGCCTCCGGATCTTACTCATCTTTAAAATACAGAGCAGCTTCTGTTGCTTACTGAATTCAGCCCACATGCCTCTCTTCCATGCATCCTCTAATTCTCTGATGGCCTAATGAGGGAGTAGAAAAGAGCCAGGGTTTTGGAGTTGGAAGGACTCATTGTGAATTCTCCATTTGTCACTCCCTGATCTCTATCATCTCTTTTGTGCTCATTTTCTCTATCTGGAAAAATGGGGCTGATAATGGAAAGTAGCTTCCAGAGTTGTAGAAGGGACTAAATGAGATAACGCATGTAAGGACCAAGCTGGCACACTGCTGGTGTTCAGTAAATACTCCATGAAAGTAGCTGCTATTGTTATTTCTAATTAGCAGTATAACCTTAGATTAGTCATTTCCTCATTGTAACATGTGAATGAGAATTGTTTCATACACTGTTGTAAAGATTTAATAAGATAAGCCTTGTAAAATATTCGGCAAGTATCTGCAATATAGAAGGTGCTCATTAAATAATAGTTCTTTTTCCTCTATTCCCAGCTGTCTTTCTCATTTTTTCTCTCACTATTTCTTTTTGAGTAACTTATCCTCCAGGCAGGTGGAGCGATTTGTAACCCAAGATGTTCCTCAGTGTTGTCATACATTTGCCTGTTTTATGATACTCTCTTATTTCTGCTTCCTTATCTCTGTCTCTAGCAATCTTGAGCATCCTTTAAAGCTTGGCTCAAATAATACCTGCTACACGATGTCTTAATGAAGCTTCTCAACCGGGTGTTGCTTCTCCTTCCTTGACAACTCTTAGCCCTGTTTTCCTTCTTTAGTAGCATGTGCTTTCTTTTTTTTTGAATTATGTGCATTTCTGTTTCCTGTTTCACTGCATGACCTCTTTCCCGGATATTGATGGTATGATCACTTGCCTCTTTTTCTTTCTGCTCCTCATACACATCCACACACTAGACTGAGTCATTATTTAGGAAACTGTCATCTGTAGGATTTGTTCTTAAAGAAGAAAGAATTCTCTTAGTGAATTTGCACACTGCCTTAAATGCCTCTTGTGTTTACACAGTAGCCCTGTGACGCTTTTTCAGAGATCTTACGTGATTTCATGGCAGAATACTAAAAGTACCTCCTTACATACCCTGTATCCTACACTGAATTTTTAAGCTCTTCAAGGAAACTCGGGGACTGTGCTTCATCTTTGTAGCCCTCATCCCTTACCCTTGCCTACTACATAGTAAGTGCTCTTTTATATTTCTTGAACTGAGTGGATTTGCAAACCTAGTACAGTGCTTGGACCCCACAAAAGCTAGATGAAGTTACCCTTAACAATCTATTACAGCGGTTGTACAACTTTAAAAAAAACTCTCTCCTTTAATTGAACTATACATTCATTTTTTGTGTGTGAGGGTAGGAAACGGGTGTAATTAGAAATACTAAAAAATTACATAGTATGCTTTTAAATAAGGGAAAATACTATTTCACTCATTTTTTCCCCTACATTTGGCTTATGTAGAAACCCAGCTATTAAATTAAACAGGGCAGGGGGTGTTGGCTCAGTGGTAGAGCACTTGCCTAGCATGTGCAAGGCCCAGAATTTGATCCTAGCATAGCCTCAAAAATAAATGATTAACCTATTGTATGAAATAACAATATTCCTGAAGTTTCCAGTTATAAGGTACAGTCTTGCTTTAAAAAAAAACTCAGTGAAACCTTTTGAATAGCAAGACTTCTTCCAGACAGATAAAAGGTTCCACTACTGTGTTTGGTATATAAATTCTCTACGTGTTTTTCTTAATATGCAGATTTTTTTTGGTGAGGGTGGGGAAGGATTGAGACAGGGTCTCACTATATAGTTCAGGCTGGCCTTAAGCTCACTGTAGCCCACATTGGCCTTGAACTTCCAGCAATCCTTCTGCCTCAGCCTCCTGAGTGCTGGGTTTATAGGGGTGTGCCACCATGCCTAGATTCATATACAGATTTTTACAGCTTTGTTTACTTGAGTGGACTTCTGTATGTCATATAAGGTTGTATAGAGAAAGTGACTCCATGTATGGTACCTAAAGTCTGTAGGTTACAGATATAAGAAGTTCAATGGAAAGAAAAAAATATGAAGAATTCCCAAAGGAAAGAGTTAATTCTTTCATTACTTTTCCATCATATTAACACAAATTATTTTTTTAATTTTATTTTAATGGTACATTTTAGATGTACATAGTGATAACATTCATCATAGGGAATTTGTACCTGTACATGACATACCTTGTTGCTTCTTTTTTTCCCATTCCCCTTCCTTGTTGCTTCTTTTTTCCCCATCCCCCTCCCTCCTCCCTCCCTGTTTAGAAAAGATTTGTTTCCATTTTTTCCTTCTATTTCTTATTTCTCTTGTCCCTCTGTTGCTTTCCCCCTCCCTTGTTCCCTTTCCCATTTGGACATTTTCTTCCCTTTCCCAATATAATACATTTTAGTCTTTATTTACACTTCAGTTTCTCACACCAGAGAAACTATGCAGTATTTAAACATGTAACACAAATTATTAATGTTTATTAAGAAGTGTTTCACTTCCAGTGTTTTTCTAGTTCATCAAAACCAGCCTCTCATCTATGCCAAATAGCTTAAAACAAAGCTCAAATTTTAGATTGAAAAGTAAAAAAAAGATATGAAAGTAATAACTGTAAGTAGCACACAAAAAGTTAATTCATGAAAAAAGAATATGACTCTCCCAAAGCGTGTCCCTTCTGCATATAGGCACATTTTATACATTCATGGAACATTTACTCAGTAACTGAAAGGTAAAAATCTTGTCTGATTTTCCCTCTTCCAAGCAGCTGTGCTGTGTCTGTTGGAATGAGTTTCAGGGCTTCTTTTGTGTCCTTGGATGATGGTGCCGTAAGAACTTTCTCACTAAGTCGGCAGCCAGAGCCAGAGGACTTCTGGGGATGTGTTATTTTGAAGCCAGAGGATCCTGAGAACAATAGAAACTCAGACACAGATATTGGCTGTTCTCTATACTGTGGAGTCTCGAGAGAAGCAGTGTTTAAAAGCTTAATATTTCGTTGCCAGAAATAAATCACACAGACAATGATGCAAAATTACGAATGTTCCTGGAACAACTGGAGGTTGCTTCTGACCTTAGTTAGCCCGGAGACTTGGATTTCTCGGCCCCCACGTTGGATGTTGGCGTTGTGCTTTGGGCGTGGCCTCACCTCTCAGAGGGTCAGGCACAGTTCATCTGGCTGGGAGTTTTCCTGTGTGGACTCAAAGATAAGGGAAAAACCTGACTCACTGCTCATCTTGCCAGTGTGTTTTGTGTTGCCCAAAAAGAAAGCAGCAGCAAGCACAAGCTGCCCGGAGCAAGTTTGGCAAGGCTGCCTCACAGAAATGGTTTCCACATGGGGTGAGATGAGATGAATCACTCAAGCACAGGACAGCTACAGACCCTGAGGCATGTTGGGAGTCCTGAAATGAGTGTCAAGAAATCAGAAGATATTGAAGCATTTCACAGATTCTCTAAATGAATTTATATAGACCTCAGCATATGACCTAGTCTTTAAACTATGTAGGTCTCAAGTGACCCTTTAATGAAAAAATTCCCACTAAAAGTGTACACCAATGTTTTAAAAATAAAACAAGCAAAAAAGTAAGCAATTATTATTATTATATCAAATATAAACTTTTTTTTAAAATATAGAACTTTTTATTTTTTTTTTATTTTTTTTTAAATTTTTTATTTTTACCAAGAACGTGTATTGGTACATTGTATACATAATGATCATAATCAACTTGGTTATTTTGTACCTGTACATAATACATCTTGGTTTTCCCCCCTCTTCCCCCCCTTTCCCCTCCTCTCCCTTCCATTCTTGGTATCTTCCCAGAAGAATTAAAATCATCATATCACAGTGATATATGCACAACCATGTTCATAGCAGCACAATTTGTAATAGCTAAGTCTTCAAATATAAACATTTTTGAGAGCCAAGAACAAAAAGTATGCAAACAACTGAAAAAATCTATAATGTTGGTCTCTTAGAGACCATATATTACTAGATTTCTAAAATTCACATGTGTATATGAATATAAAATACAGTTTAAAGTGTTATCTTGATATAAATAAAAGTTCTTAGAGGGAAATTGAGGTTCAGAGCTGGCATCTGACATTGTGCAAGGGGACATCATGGACTTTCAAGCTGGGGCTTTTACATACAGTTTACTATGTGTATGTTTGTATAATGTGTATACATCATTTGCAGTACATTACATATCATTGAAATTAGATGATAGATATCTAAAGAGCACAAATCATGTTCAACTCATATCTGTATTCCAATGTAACATGGCTTAGCAAATAATGATCACTTAATATTATTATTTGCTAAACTGAATTTACAAATTAACATTGTTGGTGATGGGGCAATTTCTATGCATAATATTTTATTAATTTGCTCACTTATTCACGGATTACGTATAAAGTACATATTATATACTAGATACTGTGTTAGAGTTCATATCTTTTCATGATAAAATTGCATTTTATAGTCTCAGAAGGTATTTGATTTTGTAAAAAACATTATGCTATAGAAATGGAATATGTTTTATACTGGAAAAAATGGTGAGATAATACAAAGATATAAGTATGATAAATATGACTGTACTTAACATTTCAAAATGTGTGTCCCTATCCCTATGAACTGCAAGTAAATCAAGCAATAAGTTATACATTTTTTTTAAGGTATACATATAAGGATAAAAAAATTCTCGAATTAGGTATTTTAACATGCTTTCCTTTGAAACTCAGAAACTGCACAATAAATGAAGACTATTTGCTACTTTTCTACCATATTTTCAAAAATATTCCATATCATGACACAAAGAATATAATAAGGAATAATAATAATTACAATGTGTCACATCTTATAACCTACATTTTCTGATCAAAATCCAATAAAATTAATGTCATAACAATAGTAAAAAATCCCAAGCATTTTGAAATTAAATATTACTAAATAATACTAGGATATGAAATAAAGAATAAAAAAAGGAAATAAGAGAATGCTTAGATATTGAGTTATTATTTTCAAAATAACCAACGTGTTGAATTACATCTAATCCTGTCTTCTATATGAGGTATCATTGTTTTCTCCTCAGTGATGTCTCAATGTGGTGAGTTGTATTGATAGATGTTCTAACGTTAAACCATCATTACACGACTAGGGTGAATTACTTGCTCCTGATCTATCAAATTTTTTACTAATGCTTTTGCAAAAAAATTTGCTGAAGTTCTGCTAAAATTTGAGTTCTCAAGTGAGACAGACCCCTAAATTTTCTTTATTATACACTTGTTCCATTTTGACAGGAAAGTTACACTAGCTTTGTAGTGCATATTCTCTCTTTAAAAAAAAAAACTCTTGTATAGTTTATATGAAATAGGAATTTTTAAGTTTTAAAACTATTTCAAGTATTGTTCCTATTTTGGACTATGAATTTAGTATGCTTAAAGTTTGCTAAACATGTAAATTTAAAAATGTTTCGATGTTGGTTTCCAGTTTTATTGGATGTTGGTAGAGAATATGGTTTCTGTAGCATTTATTTTTTGATATTTTTTGAGACTTTTTTTGACCAAATACATGACCAATTTTTACAAATATTGCACCTAAAAATGTATCCATTAATTGTTGGATGCAGAGCTGTATATATGCTTATTTTAGCAAGCTTATTAGTAATTGTATTATTCAAAACTTTTTTGACCTTATTAAATTGTTTGTCTTCTTCCTTATTAATGTTTAAAATCTCCAGTTCTAATTTTGACTTTTGTACATCTTTTTTTATAATTTTTGCTTTATATGCTTTGACGAAGTATTTTAGATATTACAGAAAGTTGATAATTTTTGTAGATTGTCAGTGATTTTTCCTTCAATTATCATTCAGCATGCCTCTTTTTTTTTTTTTTTTTTTTGGTTTCTTTCAGTTTTTGTTTTTTGGGGCGAACTCAGGGCCTTGCACAAGCACTCTACCACTTGAGCTAAATCCCCCCCAACCCTACCTCTTTGTTTCTTAACAGTGTTGTTTCCCCTTAAAGTTTATGGTAGCATATTAATTTAATTTAAATATTACAATGTTCTTTAGGTAAGTATTTGGTTGGTGCCATTTCTTCTCTGGCTTTTCTTTATGTTTTGATAAATTCCTATGTTTTGTTTATCTGTCCTGTTAATTCATGTTGACAGAATTTAAAGATTTGCATTTATTGTCATTACTGAAATATTTAAATTTAGTTCTAAAATATTTTATGCTTTTATTTGTTAAGCTTTTTATGCATATTTTAAAAAGTTTGTTTAATCCCCTTACTGGCTTATGTGACAGTTCTTTATTCCATTTTATCCCTTTATTAATTTAAAAATTTTACATATTAAATCTAATCTTTAAGAAGGTTTCCTTGAATATTAACATTTATATTTAACTTAACAAAATCCAACATTAATACTTCTGCATATCTTCTGAACAATACAAGGAAAACAAAAGGCTTTACAGCTGATTGCAGTAGTCCCCTCATCAGGCACTATTTTCTTTTTTTTTTGGTCCTGGGGCTCAAACTCAGGGCCTTGTGCTTGCAAGGCAAACGCTCTAACCACTGAGCCAATCCCCAGCCTTCATCAGTCACTATTAAAAGTACTTTATATGGTTATTGTTTGTTTTGTTCACATATATCTTCATCAGTCTCTTAGCATTCATTTTTTTCTGTCTTCGTACAGTTTTCTGAAATAAATCTTCTATCAACAAGAATTTGTGAGCAATTACATTATTTATCTAAAAATATATTTGTTCTGTGTTTCTTCTATAATGATATGTAGGAATAAAATTTTAGTCAAAAGTTGCTTTTCCTCACACTTTGAAGATGTCCTTTTCATTTTCTGTCTTCTTCTCATACTGTTGCAAAACCTGAGGTCAGTCTGCTGGTTGCTTTTTCTCATAGGTGATCTTAAGATTTTTCTGATCCTTTGGCAGTGTGCTTCTCTATAATGTGGATAGACGTGGTTGTATTTTTATTCACATGGCTCCTCACTGTGTCTCTGATCTGATAATGTATGTCTTTTCTTCAGTTCAGGATACCTTAAGGACTGTCTCTTCAAATATTGCCCCTGCCACACTTCATTCAATGTCTTCTTTCTCCTTTGTGTTGAATCTTCTCATTCTCATTTTATCTTTCATGCTATTTCTATATCTTTCTGCTGAATTATGAATGGTTTGCTAAAAGTCTTTCCTCCTGCTCATTTACTTTCTCTTCTTGTCTTTATGTCTCCTCGTGCTGGTGATGGCTAGTTTCCTCTGTATTTTGTAATTTAGGGTTAAGAAGTTTATTTGATTTGGGCTATTATTTGTCAGACTCCTAAACAGCCAAGTCATTAGATTATCTTTTCAGAATTGTTCTATCTTTTCTTCAAGTGCCCAAGGGCAGAATTTTGTGTTCATTTATTAACTTGGAAGTTCTTTTTTTTTAATTTTTATTTTTTACCAAGAACATGCTTTGGTACATTGTATACATAATGATCCCATTTATCATGGTTATTTTGTACCTATACATGATGTATCTTGGTACCCCACCCCCTCCCTACCCCTCCCTTCCATTTCCCCCTTTCCTTATTTACAGCAGGTTTATTTACATTTTTCCATTTTTTCCCTTTTCCCTTCCTTCTTTTCCCCTTCTAGTTTGCCTCTCTTTTGAATATTATCTTTCTTTTACCTAATATCTATTATGCCTCTTTGTCTTTATGTACACTTATGGTTTCTTATATCAGAGAAACAGTCTGATGTGTACTCATGAGTGACTGATTTATTTCACTTAAGAGTATGTTCTCAATGTGCATCCATTTACTTACAAATGACTCTAGTTTATCCTTTTTATGGCAGAGTAGTACTCCATTGTGTAGAAAACCACATCTTCTTTAGCCATTTCTTAGTTGTTGGACATTTGAGTTGTTTCCAAGACTTAGCTATGACAAATTGTGTTGCTATGAACATAGTTGTGCATATATCTCTATGCTATGAGGTTTTCAATTCTTCTGGGAAGATACCAAGCAGGGGAATAGCTGGATCAAATGAAACCTCTAGATTTAGTTTTTTTGAGGAGTCTCATACTGATTTCCATAGTGGTTGGACTAGCCTACATTCCCACCAACAGTGGAGAAAGGTACCTTTTTCCCCACAGCCCCACCAACACTTGGAAATTCTTGAACACAAAGGTATTGTACATTTAGATCTCAAAGCCACCATGGGTCTAATGTTTTGATTCTTTACATCCCCCCACCCCAAGATACCAGGAAGCAGCTGTGCAATCTTTGTTCTGGTAGATGAATTTTTTTCCTGGCCATTCACTGTCTCATTTATTCAGCAGTGTTTACTGTACATTAACTGTGTGCTATCCACTCGTAGGTGCTGGCTGCACCAAAATGAAGGTACTCCAGATTCTCAAGGCACAGAACCTCCTTCGGGGTTAGTTAGAAACATCAGTTTGTTCCAGGGCCTGCAGGGAGCGCTTCTTTCTTCAGTCTCCAGAGTCAGAAATCGTTTGTAAATGTTTAACTCTCTTGAGTTGGAAAGTGTGGAAAATTAGCACAAATAACCTTGGTCTGTCTGGTGGGGATCACGGAAAAGACCTGCAGCTCAACCTACCCTAGAATAATGGCCTCGACTCCTTTCTCCTTGTTCATCAGCCTGTCAGAGTGCAGTTTTAAAATTTAGGCTGCTTAAAATGTGGAACCGTTATTAGAGGCTAACTCTTCACTGGAGTAAAGTTATATGGTGTAAGTCCAAGAAGATTTATTAACTGGTGCCTTTATCTCTGACTACTGTTTTCTCAATCACTATTGAAATAATGATAATGATGATGATGATAATAATAGAGATTTACAAGGAAGCATTTAGCTAATAATGTAATCACACATCTAACAGCTACTTCCTATGTCCAGTGCTGCCATCTCCCCTCAATCTTTTCTCCTCTTTCAAGCCATATTATTCTCAGGCAGTGCACACCGTCACAAATTTGTATTGATTTATAATTACAGATGCCGTTTCTTTCTTTCCTAGAGCACAAATTTATTTTTAGCATAACAGCCATTTCTCTTGAATTGATTCATTAAGATTTTGTTTTTCATTTTAAGGACATATTCACTTCCGTTCATTTTCCTCAAGCCCCGCCGTGTGCAGGGGCTGGGTAGGCACTGAGGGTGTTGAGCAAGGCAGGCACAGACTCTGCTTTCACAGAGATTAACTGTAGTAGAGGAAGCAAACAATAAACTAACAAAAATAAATAGTTTTATATGTGATAACAGTAAATGCTAAGAGGGAGCAGAAAGGTCGGGGGGCCACTTTGCAGGTCGACTTCTGTTCCATGTGATCTCCAATTTGCTTCTTCACATTTGGATACCCTTGCATTGTCATATCCTTGTCTGCTTCCGTACAGATGTGCGTCAGTGTGCTGCGCTTTGCTAACCGGCAAGATCTCTACCTTGGGAGGCACAGAGTTTTGTGGAAATGAAATAATCACGAGAATACATGATTTTAAACTTCGATTAAAATTAATGAAGGAAACACATGGTTAAGAAAGCATGACAGAGGATCTAGATTTAGTTTAAGGGTTGGAAAACAGTTGCTTTCTTTCCCATTGCTCAGGTGGGGAACCTTTATTTTTAGTATACTAAGGTTAGGTACTGGTCAGGAAGTGGGGAAAACGGCCCTTCCGCGTCATACCGAGGAGAGTGGGATGGGTAAAGCTCTATGGGAAATGTTACTGTACACTGCATTCAAGTTCATGAGTTTGTCAAACAGCGCAGGGTTTCTTCTTGAAGTCACATTGTTAATTTCAGCCTGGCTTTGTGATGGCTATTGGCTGTATATGAGAGGGAAAGCAATATCTTTCAGAAGAATGTTTGACCTGCAGTTTGAGGTAGAAGTAAGAGTTAGGTGGATAAAGAGGGCAGGAAAAATAGGAGGAGAAGAAAGTCTAACAGATTGGAAGGATGGTAACTGTGCAGGTTACAGGTGGGACGAGGCTTGCAGTATTTAAATTCACAAGACTAGGGTGGAGAATTAGGATCATGTGAATTTGGAAAAGGAATGATAAAAACAAATCTTGAAATTGAAAGCCACTGAAGAGCAGTAAGAAGGAAAAAAGACAATCGGATTGTAGTTTTTATAAACAAGTCTGGCAACACTGTGGGAATAGAGGGGCAAAACTCAATCCAGGGAGATCCAGTTGGGTGTGGCACAATGGTAGTGCAGGTTCAGATGATGTGGCTTAGTTTAATATGATGTTTTAGAAGGATATGACATGTATTTTGGAGGTAACAGTGAATCTTTAAACATTGGGCTGAAGGTCTGGAGTCAAGGATGACTTTCATTTCTGGATTACATAGTTGCTGTTAATCTAAAGTAGTGCACAGTTTGCAGGGAGAAGTAAACATGAGAAAAATGAAATGTTTTTGGGATATCTAGACAGAAATATAGAATAAGTGACTGGGGTTTATTACCTGATATAAACTGGAGATATAAATTTGAGAATCATTGGCCTATGAAATAAAACTTTTATGTTTATTTTCAAAATAAACCGAAATACCCTGTTCCATAAGTGGGTTCCCACTTATATTCTCCTCCATGGAACCAACTAAGTAATAGGCATGGAAGAAAAGGATGAATCCTGAGGAATGACTATTATTTCCCTTTGCTTATTCTTTTTTTTTTAGCTCCTTCATGAGTAGTAACAATAAATCCAAATAATATGTTGCACAATTTCAGGAAAATTGAGTTAAATATAGAGAACTTAAACTGCATGAATCCATAGGTGATTTGCATAGAGTAGGCGATTAATACACATTTGTTGTTTGACCAAGTCCTACTAAAAGTATTGCTAAACCACTTGCTTGTAACTGAATTTGTTTTAAGAAACACATCCGTGACCATAAATACTTCTGTGCTCCCCTTTAAGAAGAGGAGAGAAAGCCCTTCTCATCCCCAGAGGCTGAGTTTGACCGTATAAATAGTTCAGTGACCTGGCATGACTTCAGACCCAAAGTTTCAGTCTGTCACTTAGCCTTTGGTGGCTGTAGGCCTTCTTGGCTAATATAATTTGGCAAATACAAAGTGTTTTATGACAGAGGCCGTGTGGAAAGAACTTGGTAATTTTGCAAAAGATTTTGCCAATGTTTTTAACTATGCACCTTCCCAAATACTCTGCTCTAGGCGAATTAATTTACAAATATCTTACATTTTTCATGTCTTTTTCCATTGCCCTCTCTAGGGACTGAGGACTTGGCGTGAACGCCAATCTAAATAGCCTCATGGGTCCAGGCTGAGTCATGCAGAGGGACCAGAGACAGATACAATTTGAAAAGCAAGCTGAAATTATTGTCAAGGAAGGGAATGAAGGGGCAGAACCAGAGAAATAGTAGTAATGTTGGATCTTAGGGTAGAGCATGAGGCTCTGGGTAGAAACGGTGGTGGGAAGTTAAGAATTGAGATTAGTAGTAGGTCTCTGAGTTCAGCACAAGGATATCAGAAAATGGGAAAAGATTACCAGAGGTAGCTGTGAATAAACATGGATGTCTAGAGTTTCTTCCAGTGGGGCCAGGAAGGTAGAGAGGTGTTTAAATGTGCAGGGTCATCTCAGACGTCTGGTCCCTTTGCTTCACATCAGTGTACTCCTTTGAAATGCCGTCTTTTCCCTTTCATCATCTGAATCATTTGTATTTTCTGCAGACCAATCTGAGTTCTGTTTCTTCTATGACCACTGGTAAAGTATTTAATTGTCCTCTGAACAATGTGAGTAAAAATGTATTTCCTCTTAAAAATATCAAGTCATTGTAGTGTGTTTCTTTTAGGAAGCAACTTTTGCGATCTTTTATAAGCGTTAAGCATTTTGCTGTCTTCTTTGAAAAATCTCTTTTGATTTTTAGGAAATATATAAGATGTTTTAGTTATATTTTAAAATTTAATATATCACATGTTCATTGCTTATGAGCCTATTTGAGGTTAAGGGATCACGTTTTACTTACATAGTTTTATATACTTCATAATGCTACTCATAATAATAATTATTACTTACTAAATGTCCATTACATTCCAGATACTTCTCTCATTTACTCATTTCTACTTTTCATAGAAAGTGTTCCAGGGTATGGATTTTTTTTTTCCCATTTTGGTCTTAGAAAGCTCAGTCTGTTCAGAGATAGAGCCGGTAAATGTTGGGGTTGTGATCAGAACTCAGATATGAGTGTTTTCCTCTACTTCGGGCTATATCAAGATTGTTACTGAGTTGACTAGTCTGAATTGTTGGCGATACAGTTTTTGGACTTTGTTTCCCAGAGCTTCTGTGACTAATTCTAGAAACATACTGCATGGGATGGGGATCGAGAAGGTTGGGGTGGGGGAGCAAAAGAGAGAGAGGGAGGGAGAGATTAAGGAGGAAGGGAATAGACATTTTGTGCCTCTTTACTTTATAAGGAAAAAAAGCTTTAGTGTTTTCCTAATTTGTAGTTTTATCTATCTTCTCTGTTACCTTTATTATTCTTGGTCCTTTCCCTTGTTCACAAACACATATGTATTAAAATTTATTTTTATATCATAATTTAACCCTTCCTCTCACCTCCCTGAAGTAGTTTATCAGCACATGTGTACCCTGACCTATGCTTATACTTTATCTGAAGACTCCTTAGGTAAGTACCTACATACCAAAAAGTTAATTTGACCAGAGGGGGCTAACGGGTATGGTCTTCCTTGGTAACATACATACATACACACACAAACACATGCACACACATGCACACACATACAAGTTTCTTGAAAGAGAAAACCAGCAGGTTCCAGCAAATTCATTCTTAGAGGTAGCCAAGTTAATTTTCTGACCTAAAAAGATAGTCTCTACAGAGGCCCCTGAATCATCAGATTTGATCCTAAGGCTTAAATTGCTACTTACTGTCCTCCACCTCTGTGCTCGAAGATCTTCTCTGTGTCCTTGAAAGCTCTGTGCTTTGTGACCAATCACTATCACCTGGTCACACATTTCTAGATGAGCATAGACAAGGTGGTAGAAAACTACTAAAATCAGGTGCGTGGATATATCCCAGAGATACATATTTGAACCTTGTATTGAATTACTAGTATGTGGTACATGCTTTAAAAATTAGACAGATAAATGAATAGTGGTAATCAGATCTGATGAATGCTGTATTAGTCAGGTGTGTTACCATGTGCTGGGGAGGGTGCTTGGAGGCCTGGGGGAGGCTCTCGAGAGACTTAATTTGGGTTACAGTTGGGCTGATACCTTAGCACATGCCAGAAAAAAAACAAGAAAAACTAACTTGTGAAGAGTATGACCTCTGATGACTTTGGGGTACTCCTCAACTATAATATAACTTTCAACTATAACTTTATCTGTCTGCTTTTGATCTATGCCAAGTGACATTCCAAATGCTTAATCTGTTCTGTCTCATTAAAACTTCACAATAAACCTTTGAGGCTAGTTCTGTTATTTTTCCCATTGGATATTGTAGACACTGAGGCACATTAAAATTAGGAAATTTAGGAAAATGCACACAATAAGTAGCAGAATTGAGCTCTCTGATCCCAGAGCCTACATCCCTAATCACCATGTCTTATTATCTCTTTAACATGCTCTTCCAAGTGTTTTGTTTGTTGGAGAACAAGAAATATTTATTAATGCACCTATCTGGGCAGGTCACTTGCGTACTTCACTAATCAGAAACTTTTATAGTTTAATAGCACTTCACAAAATCCCCTAAGGAGAAAATGAAAAGGCAGACCCCAAAGGAAAGGGAAATCTTGAAAGGTGGAAGGATGAGGGCTGAAAAAAATCTTAACCCTGGATTTAGTTACAGAACTGGATACTGTGTTGGGACAGGAAGTAATAAAGGCCACCATACCCAATTAAAACTAGAGAGATACTGAGTTTGAAAAAACAAGAATGTAAGACTCAGACAAAAATGTGTCTGGTTTACTGGGATCAACATGCCAACTTTTATAAAAGGAAGATAAAACATGTACAAGTTCAAAAATTTCTGGTGACATTAAACTTACAGTACCATTAACAACCTCTAAGAACTTAGGTTCTGGGTTTATTGTTCCCAAAGGGGTCAGGTGTTGTACCTGGATCCCGGGCAATAATCTCATGTTGGAACCCTGAATTCTGGTAACTTTTGGGAACAGATTTGTGAGAAAAGAGTGAAGAGGAAGTAAGAAGGAGGATGTTTATTTTTAATAAAGAGACCCTGCCCTAACTTCCTGAACTAAAACCAGTCTAGACTTATTTTTTCCATTTTACACAATGTCCGCAACAACAGAATAAATTTATTAAAACCAAACAAACTGGGGGCTGAGTTTTGGCACAGAAAGTCAGACAGAAATAGAATCGGCTGCTTTTGGGTTGAGTCTAGTGACTGATCTACAAACCAGAAGTAGATTAAAGCTGAATTGGCCTTAACTGAACTGGTTTGTTATTATAAGGAGACATGACAGAAGCAAATGTCTACCTTAGTGCCCAGGGCAGGAACCATAGGTCCATCAGTTTTGTCCTCCTTTTCCTTCAATTTTCAAAGCTCAAAATCTTGGCTAAAAAGAAACCTTGGGTTATTTTCCCCATCACTTTATTTTGTGTGGAGGAAACTGAATCTCAGGGTTTTAGAATAAAACAATATATCACTAACTTGCTACACAGTGACTGGGAGTAGGGAGATTCCATTTCGGCTCCTATGCCCTGGTGAATAAGGAGCAGTTCGGTGTGGATTAAACTCTTTATTACTGGGTAGACTCCCTGGGGATTATCCAGTTTCTCCTCTCTCATTTTTCACCATTTTAGGCTGCTTCAGGAGTGCTTCGGCATCTAGACATGAGCGGCTGTGTGCTTGTGCAGCACGTGTTCATTCCCACGGGTTTATCCCCATATCTGAGCCTGGGCCAGAGTCAATGTGTATTTTTACATTTCAGAATGCTTTCCATTCCTTATCGCATTTTATCCCAATGTATGCTTGTGAGGAGAGAGAAGGTTAATTTTAACTCTCTCTCACATGTAAGGAAAATGAGACACAGTGATGTTCCCAAGATGGCACACTGTTAAGTGGGAAAGACAGGGTTAGAATCTGAAGTTTCAGTTTTCTTTATAGCAGGCCATATTCTCCCACCAATCCCCTCCATCAGTATGAATTAGAGAAATTGTACAGTAAACGAATACTGAAAGGGACACATGCCTCTGTGTTTATTAGAAAATATGCTTCTAGTTAATTTGCTTTTGAAGAGATACATGGCTCAGAAATACAAGAGCTATTTCCTTATCGGGATGCTGTTATTTTAAAATGTGACTCTCCGTTCTGAAAAGATAGATCCTTTTCCTGTGTCTTTTTTGTGATTAAAAAGGACTCTATCCCCAGTGTACATGTCAAGGAAGGAAACTAGAGCACTATCTCTTACCAGATACAAATATCAACTCTAAATCGATCAAAGACTTAAGTGTAAGACCTTAAACTTTGAAACCTCTAGAAAAAACATACGAGAAATGCTTCAGGACATTGACCCAGGCAAAGATTATTTGAATATGATCATAAAAGTCTAGGCAACAAAAGCAACAATTGACAAATGGAATCAAACTAAACACTTCTGTATCACAAAAAAAAAAAAAATTGACTAGGGTAAGAGACAACAGAAAAAGTATTTTCTAAGTATACATGTAAAAAGAGGTTTGTATCCAGAATTTCTAAGGAACTCAATAACAAAACCCCACATAATCCAATCTAAAAATGGGTTAAAGATCTGAGTAGGTATTTCCCAAAAGAAGATATAGAAATAGCCAACAGATAAGTGAAAAGTACTCAGAATCACTAACCATCAGGGAAATACAAATCATAACCACAAGGTACCGTTTCACCCCAGTTAGAATGACTATTACACAGATTGAAAAAAACGGAAAGGAAACTGTCAGACACTGTTGGTGGGAATATCAATTAGTGCAGCTGTAAAGGGAAATTGTGTGCAGGTTCCTCAAAAACCAACAATAGAATTATTGTCTGATGTTACAGTCTCACTCCTGGGTATATACCCCAAGAGAAGGAAACTACATGTCAACAGACACCTGCATTCCCATGTTCACTGCACACTATTCACAGTAGCCAGCATATAGAATCAGTCTAAATGTCCATCAGCAGATGAAGACATGTGGTATGTATATGCAGTGGAATACTATTCTGCCATAAAAAGGACAAAATCCTGTTATTTGTGAAAACACAGATAGACTTGGAGGACTTTATGTTAATAAACCAGACACAGAAGGACAACACTTTAAATGTCACTCTTCCGTGGAATCTAAAAAAGGTGATCTCAGAGAACTTGAGAATGGAGTAGTGTTTACCAGAGACTGAGGAAAGTGGCAGCGAGAGGGAAGTAGAGGGGAAGGCAGAGAGACTGGTCAGTGGGTAGTATCTTACAGTTAAATTGGAGCGAGAAGTTGTGGTGTTCTATGTGTGCTAGGGTGAGTACGGTTAGCAATGCACTGTACATTTCAAAATAGCTACAATAGAGGGTTTTGGATGCATACTCCATAAAGAAATGATCTAAATTTAAGGTGCTAGATAGGCCAGTTACCCTGATATGATCATTATAGATAAATCAGAATATCCCCTTGAGGGTCGGGGATTAGCTCAGTGGTAGATTACTTGCCTAGCATGTACAAAGCCCTGGGTTGAAAAAAAAAAAAAAGCCCTGGGTTGCATCCCTACCACCCCCAATCACTCTGTACCTCATTAATATGTACAACTATTTTGTCCATAGAAAAGCATTCCATCTCTGACTTTTCTAATGCAGTGTCACTTCCTTGTGATAGATTATGAAAGTCTAGATGTCCTAAATAAACAAATTCTTACGATCTTTAAGTGCTAGGCAGAGAAATAGCTCTTGTGGAGGCAGTACTGCTGGGAAAATGACTTCTTCGGAGATTTCTTGAAAATTCCTTGAAATTTCTTCCTCTCAATTCAACTGTGACCACTTTGTTCTGATCTTTGAGGCTTGATCTCTCTATAGAGAAAAAGAAAATCTTTTTATCTTGAAGAAGTTTTGCATATCTGTTTATTTAAGGGGTGTGTTTTTTACAGAAATATGGTCAGGAATTTGTAAAGGACCATGACAAATTAATATCAGCCCCACAAACGAAAAACAAAACAGCCTTCGCTGTGGTTTGGGTTCCATTCTGATTTTGGTGACTAAGAACTGTAACTAGCATCGGGCCTATTCCAAATATGTGCTTTTCGATGTTTATCACAGCTTTCCTCATGCATCCATTAGTTGCTTAATAAGAATGTGCTTTTAAGTTAGTCCTAAAATTTTTATCTCTGCTTCTAAATTGGAAACATTTTGCTTAAACCAGGACATTCTGAGCACCAGGCGGAAATTGTTTTGTGACTTGAGCTATTTGCAAATGGCTGTTCTAAGATACCAAGTTGTAATTAGAATTACACAGTGTGGGAAATGGTGAATTCTCCTCAAGGAAGCTTGGAAGAACTTGAATATTCTGTAATTTGGCAAATCGGAAAATGAAAAGTAGGAGACTAGAGGTTCGTAAGCCAATGACAGTTCTCAAACAAGAGCCTTCGTAAACGGTCATCTTAACACTTGGTCAGGTTTGCAAAATTATCTCCAGGCATATCCTGACTTGCTGCCGTTCTTTTCCAGACACAAACTGGACGAAACAGGGCAAAGGTGACCTTTGACTGTCCCCTTACAAGTCAACATCACATTATTGGTCATTCCCGTCCCTGAATTTCACAATCATGTAAATACCTTACCACAAACCACCCTGCCCTTCCATGTACACCTAACATTTCCACTTGTTGGCTGACTTAGCCTCTTTCCTCTCCTAGCTCTTGTATACTATTAGTGGTATTAAGGGGGGAAAAAACCCAAGGAGTGAATAGAATGAGTTGATCCAAGAGAGACTGCAGGTGTGAGGAATTAGAGCACAAGTAATTAGTTCTCATTCTTACTCTGTGGTGTGTTTGTCATAGTGTGGCAGAGGGAAGTTTTCGTGGGTCACAAAAGAATACCTGTTGGGACCAGTGTGATTGTGGTGATCATGGTGTAAAGCGTAGAGACTGCAGAAGGCCAGAACTTTCAATGCCTGTTCGATGTGCATCTGTTTCCCTCCAGATATTTCTTTCCCTGATGATTCCGTTTTATGCTTAGCTCTGATATTATCCCTCGACTTGCCTGAATCTTTGCTATGTGTGGAACAACATCCTAGGAAGAGGTGGGGATGGAGGAAGAAGTAGAGATTGTCCATGAGTGTGTGGGAAAGTAGGAAGGGATGGACCACAGAATGGGAAATTATTAGCAAGAAGTAGGACCTGCCCAAGGAGGTGGGGAGCAAGAAGTGGAAAAAGGAAGGTAAGACCCTGGTAAATCTGGACATACAGGGAAGAGATATTTAACAAAAAATGTGATAGGCATCAAGACATTTAATAAGCATTATACCCCAAATTTAGAATTAAACGTAAAATCAGTTTTTGCCAACTCACAATTTTCTGTTTAAGTCCTTTCCTTGTCTTTCTTAAGGATATGTTCTCATCATCAAAATATTTGAATATGTAAATATATGAGAATATCAAGCCATTCCTCAAATTCCCAGTGAACTTAATAGTTGTACTTCACTGGGGAAATCAGATGCCTGGAGAGGAAAAATAGCGAAGTCAGCATTTTCTGGAATTTGATCTATTTTCTGATATGTCTTTACCTTGTGGTAGAACATCACTAAATGCTTGATGAAGAAATAAATGAGTATGAGAATGAATATTCTCATTCCGCTCTTGGAAATCTGCCCTAAGCCCTTTTGTAAAGACAACAAGTGATCATTCTCCCTCAACCTCAACTCAATGAAGATGTTACTTTTTTTTTTTTCTTTGGTAAAATAACTTCATTCTTTTATGTAGCACTGGTGCAGTGATTATGACGGTTTGAAAGAAGACCATGTCCTAGCCACACACAGTGAATATTGTGGTGAGCCTCACTTGTCACTCCCAGTCTCTGTAGAACAGAAGCCCTCTGCCCCCAGCCACTGAGTGTATTAACACCTGACAGCACTCAGCTGCATCCCACCACAGTCTCCAACACCCTTCCCATGAGCATGCAGCTTTCCTATGTGTCGCCCTCCTCGAAAGATCAATGCTGTAGTGTAAGAGCCCAGCCCTCACTCTCCAGTTTGGCACAATTTGGACATCTTGGCGCAAATACCCTAATGGGGCAGTCCGAGCCATTACTGCCCCTGACATAGCCCTTCTGCTGCTTGATCCAACTTCGTTCATTTCTCACAGGTCCCAAGAGCACCCTCAATAAACTTCCTGCCAAGGAATTTAGCCTCTTAGTCCTCCACCTGTTTGTTACTTTTAAAATTCTTACTTTACCACAGCTTGAATTACATTGGATATATTCTAGGTTTTATTCCTTAAACCCAGGTTAGTACTGTCTTACCATATTAAGACCAGGAGGCGTAATGTACAACTAGAACCCGCTATTAAGACTTAGTGTAATTATTTAGACAACATTTTATATCCTAGAGAGGTAGCTTAGCCCTAACCTTCCGCTCACCCACACTCCAGCATGACTCAGCTTTCACATCGTCAAGTCCACAAAAACAGTGGCTCGTGGTTCCAGAATTGGAAGAAAAGAATGACCTATCTTAGACATGATTTGAGGGGAGGTGAATCTCTTTCACATATGCAGGGATACGATTTGAAAATTTGTTTCTTTGGTTTCTAAAGTACATTTTTCTCCAAAGGTTCAAAACTCAAAATAAGTCGGTGCCTAACTTTTTCCTTTTCTATTCTTCATGTGTCTCTACATAAAGGTTCCACAATTAGGAGCCATGGTCAGATCCATCCCACTTCCTGTTTTATTTTTCTTAGCTTAGAAAACAAGATATTTTTAGAAAGGTGAAATAAATAGGACTGGTTTCAAATTCATTGTGAAATAAGATTTGTTCACAGTGAGTCTCTTCCCTTTTGGGGTGCGATTACCATTGTGGCGCCTCCCGCCCCAATTCCAGGGCCTCTCCAGCCCACAGCCAGCCTCCTGCCCACTCTTCTCAACAGCTGATCTCTTCTTTATCTAACTTTCTCTGTTATGTTGCTTTCAGTCCACGACCCAGAATCTACCTGGTGGCTTCGGTTTTCCACTGCAAATGAAGGTTCTCTGTTTTGCATCTCCTGGCCCACGGCTAAGTTTGCCCTCTCAGGAGGCAATACTGCCTGGCACACATAGTTGGTTAATAAGTATTTAAATGAATGAGTATGAGCGCCTCACAGGTGAACTTGGAAAAGTATTTGAGATAACTGTCTTAAGATGCAACTTTTATTTTTACTTGGGTAATGAGGCTTGTTCATAAATGTTTTTTCGTAATACACCACGTAGCACCTGTCCTGCCCTCTGTAACAGGAGCTCGATGAAGGCAGACTCCTTTGCAGCATGACCCAGCCAGGTGAGACAGCAAAGGAACATTATGGCAAGTGGGTGTTAGTGTATTAGTATGTGTTTCTGATGCCTTGACATCCGGGTCCTTGCTGACCCGGGAGAGCTCGCACCTCCCAAGGACGGCCAGTTCCCGGAAGCAGCAAACAATTTACTGTCTCTTAGCGCCTTTCATATGCAAACCAACCATCCAGAGTCCAAACTCCAACCTCCCTTACTGGATTCTCACAGGGTTCTCACATTCTCGACCACCAGTCACCTACCCTAATCACCTCAGTCCGGATTCTGGGAAACTAAAGACAGCCCCTGTGGCCGAGAGTCTACAGAAATTATTCAAACCCCCCAATCCTGAGCTTCTTACCTTTCCTTGCCCATTCTTTCCCATGAAAACCACAGTAAAGACATTTGCCTACATTTTCCCATTATTCCAGCTGCCTCCTGACTGATCCTGGGGCTTCCCACTTGGCCTTGCATGGCCTAGCTTCCTCCCTCCTCTTGGGAACTGCAGATGCCGAATGATCTAGTTGGTGCAATTGTTTCCTGATATGTTGACCTCATTACCCGAGTAATAATAAAAACTACCTTTTAAGACGGTCATCTGAAGTACTTTTCCAGTCCAGCTATGAGGACCGCATGCTAATTCATTTGAGAAAGACCCTGAAAACGGCCTCTCCCTTTCCATGAACTCTGACAACTAGATGACAATTACAGAGAAGGCAATGTTGTATTAATTTTTTTAAAAAGTAATACCAAAACTTTAATATGTATCACCACCTGGATATTTAAAAAAAAATCTTATGAATTATTGTGTTGTATTTTAACTGAAATCCAAAGTTAGAAAGTGCTTTTCTGAAGGTCATCAAGTCATATACACATAGAAAGTGAGATTCAAACACAAACTTTACTGTGATCACTTTGAATCCTGTTCTACTTGCTCTCCTTTCTTCTATTATAGTCTTCCAGATCTTCCAACATCATTTCCCAGGGTTTTCTTTTTTATAACATGACCACATCAGAAAAAGGATGGTAGCCTTGTCAGTGAGATCCGATGAATAATTCCATGATGGAAAGTACACAGGATGTCTTGGAATATTGTAGCAATAGTATGGCCTTGGGGTGGGGAATGTAGGCTTAGGAAGAAGTTACCTAAAGACAGAGCAGGAACTGGAAATTGCAGAAGCGTATAATACTAGGTCTGATCTTTAGTGAATGGGTGAGACCCTTTAGAAATCTCTTCTTTCTACAGAAGTTCCATTTGGTCAGGGTCCTCTGAGCTACATGAAACAGGATTGGCAGTGAGGAAGACAGGGAGAAATAGCTGGTAGTTCAGAAGGCCCACAAGCTGAGAAGGAATAATTCAATTTGATACCATAAACATGCAAATAAAAATACAAAAGATATATAATTTATATTTATCTCGAATGTCTTCAAGTAGCAGAACACATTGTTGGGATGTTCCGATCTATGTGGTCAGTGTTAACTACAGGTGTTGCAGTGGGGGCACTTCAAGTAAAAGAATTGAAAAATTAGCCCAGGATTGAACAGAACCTAGTTCATGGATCTTACTAAAGTTTGGAGTCCGAGTACTTTACACAAGAAAGATAAAAATTTGGGAGAGACAGAGGAGAGGAAAACAAGTGAATCAAATGATTTAGATACTTAATAAACAATAAGATTGTGAGTATGGAGAAAAGAAGCCAGGATAAAGGGCAGAGACCAGTCAGCAAGTTGTTGAAGGTGCCTTTCGGGATGCTGACTGGCAGCTGCTGGGAATTTCCAGGGAAGGTAATAAGAAGAAACAGCTCGCATGGCTGCAGGATCTCAGCTGGATCTCAGGAAAGATTCCTGACCGTCAGTGGCGAGGGCTCTGGTTTACAGAACTACAGGGAGCCTTCTGGGATGCGCCTGTCCTAGGAATACTTTTTAGCTTTGTGCAGCCCCAGATAGACCAGATGACTCCGCGGGTCTTTGGCTTGCATGGTATTGGGAGGCATGTCACACTGCCGCTTTTTACAGCCCCATCGGCAGCGACTGACTCCACGCCCAGGGCTGTGGAGTTTTCCCTGTGAAAAGGAACAACAAAGTCTTTCACTCTGTTCCTTACTTGGACCAGCCCTGAGGTGTGCATCTGTGGTTTTTCAGCTCTTCAGCACTCAGGCACTTTTCTTCAGAGCCAAGGGCCTCCTGGGAACAATGTAGCATCTGTGTGTGGACAGTAAGAGCTTATGTGCCAGAACTTCCCAGCCAAACACTCCCTGCATCCCACATGAGTTGGATTGCACACCTCACCTGCAACAATCCGCAGTTCAGTCAGCCCCACCCTGCCCCAGCACCGGGCACTCCCTCCCCTACCCATGCCCCAAAATTTTACCCAATTGACTTCCTACCTCCTTGGCCACATTTGTACCAATCCTCGCACAAGATGGTTCCCACCCACCATCCATCCCACCCACAGAATGAACAGCAACACATTGGTGGCTAAAACCCGATCCTAAGCAGTGAGTACTGAGAAGGGCGAAGTGTGCACAAGTCACTTGGGCAGCTGGATATTTGCAAGAGGTCTGGCCTGCAAAGGGATCCCAGGCTTTTCCTATAACATTGTCGACTTATATTTATTGTGTGGGTTGTTGATTTACACGAGGGGTTGGCAATGCTAAACAAGCCTACAGTTTACGCATGGTCTGTTTCAGCCAAGTTCAGAAACTTGGAGACATCATTTAACATCTGGCAAAAGAAACAATTTCAGAAAGTCATTTAAAACGACCCTTTTGTACTTGGCCCTGAGTCAGAGAGAGACATGCGCTTACGAAGGAAGGTTGAGTTTCAGTCCTTAGATAACCCCAAACATGCAGACGCTATCTTGTGTAAACCACACGCAGTGTACAAATTCAACGTTAAGGACACATCAGAACAGTGTCTCTCTAGAAACAGTGTACCTCCTGCATAGAGGTATCATAATATTTGTGAAGTCGCCATCCAAAACAGGGACTGCACAGTATGGATGCGCAATGGAAAAATTAAGTGGGTAGTGAGAGAGTATAGGAAATTGAAAAACAAAAATAATGAGATTTTTAAGGAACAAAACAGGCCCCTCCCTGAGTGTGTGTGTGTGTGCGCGCGCGCGCGCGTGTGCGTGTGTGTGTGTGTATTTGGAAGGCCTGGTGATCCTCTTGTTTAGTATCTCCGAATCTTGAGCTTCTCCTTTTTTATTCAACATAAAGCAGATAAGTAGTAATAAGCAGAAATATCACGGAGAAGTCAGAGTTCCTCCTTTGGAGTCTTGTCTTCTGATTTATGATTTTCTGTCTGAAAAACAACAAAACACTGATAGTGAGATTTGGAATCCATTTTTGTTCTTAAACCTATAAAACTGAGCCATGTGATTACTCCTAGAAGTCCTAAATCTTCCATTTTTGTCTCATGAACTCTTTTATATTCGATTTGATTTGTTTCCTATTATATCATAAACAAAAGAGCAACATCTTGAGTTTGGTTCCTTTGAATGTAGGCAAGGTGTTATGGTTTAGGTCTAGACTGTCTGCAAAAGTTTCATGCATTCAGAGGTGAGGCTTTTGGAAGGTGACTGGATCATGAGGGCACTATTCTCATCAGTGGATTAATCCACTGATATGTTCAGGGCTGAATGTGCTGTTAGGTGGGACCTGGCTGGAGCTCAGTCACTGTGGGTGTGACTTAAAAGGGTGTATTCTTATCCCTGGCTCGTCCCTGCTCTCTCTGCTTCCTGGCTGCCATGGGTCAAGCAGCTGTTTTCCACTATGCACTTTCACTCTGCCATTTCTGTTCTCAAACAAACCAGCCATAGAGTGAATGCTCTGAAAACCAGCCAAATCAAACCTCTCCTCCTCTAAGCCATGGATGTCAGGTATTATGTCTCAGCAATGAGAAAGTGATTAGTATACAAGACTTTTTCCAAAAATGATGTTCTAGTTTTATTCCCCTAACTGTATGCTCACAAGCACCCTGACTCCGACCACCATATCCCCATGCTATTAATCGAATTCAGCAGAACCCAAAGAGCTATTTAATAAGAGATTAAAGAGACAGAGAGAGAAGCAAAATGCAACTTGCTTTTCTTATCATCTCACACTTACCAACAGTTTCCCTTTCAGGAATCCATCACAGAAGTTTTGCACATGCTCTACTGTAACTTCCGCTATGGGCAGCGTATCCCACTTATCATCCAGAGTTCGGTAAATAGCCAAAGCCGGCAGCTGAGACATCTTTAGTTTGAAATATGATATCACATTTCCATTTTCCTTTACACCACTGTCCACCAGAACAAAGAGGATCTGCACTAGGAGAAGTTGGAAAGGAAAAGACCTAGCTGAGGTCCTGGGGATAAAGAGATACCTTGTGACTGGTGCAGTTCACACTGCTTGAATTTACAATCCGTGCCCCATAATTTAAATCTCAGTTGTGCTAACATAAGCCTTCTTATTATTTTGTGTTAGTTTTGGTATTTTATCCCCTTTGGTCAGATTTATTTAACTTAAGGACTTAGAATGTAGTGATAATCTAAGGGAGGAAGTATAGCCTGATGGTTAAAAGCAGAGTACTGTACCAGTTTTACGTTCTGCTTCTGGTACTTTGGAGCTCTGTGACTGGGGCCATGTTGCTCGACCTCCCTGAGACTCGCTTTCTTGGTTGGCAAACAGTCTTCTTTTGAGGGAGATGAAAGAAAGTGGTGCACTTAATAATTTTAGTATATTTTATGTCATATAGTGTTTGATAAATATTAACTATTTTCCAGATAAATTTCAAGACCCCTGGTGGATATCTGAAACCACAGATAGTAGTGATATATCTATAGCTATATGAATGAAATAATTGATATTATTTATGATATATGTATATTTATGATGTATTTGATATATATTTTTTCTTCCTATGCATATGTAATTATGCTACAATGAAAAGAACAATTATAACATGTTATGATAAATGTTATTTAATATTTATGAATTATCTCTAGAATTTTCTATTTAATATTTTCAGACCACTGTTGACTGCAAACAATTGAAACCATAGGATGTATGCATAAAGGGGGACTACTGTAGGTTATTAAGTCAAAACTTCTACCCGGAGTAGAAATCTTTGTAATATTCTAGGCAAAGGATTATCTCTATTCAATAGCACTGAATACTTCCCGAGTTGGAAGCCAGTCCTCAAAGGCAGCTTATTTTATGATCATTTCATTATCATCAGTAGAAAGTTTCTAGTTCAGTCAAGCAGCCATGATGTAGTTGAAGTCTTACTGTTTCAGAGACAGCAAAACTTTACAAATGAGAGGGGGGGAAGAAATAAATATTCACTGGATAGCTAGTAGGCACCAGGCACTTGACAGGTGTTTATGTGAGAAATAAGCCCCGACATCTGCTCCAAACTGTAAGATATTATGGCAAGGAGTAAACAAATCACAAGCAACAGGTGATTTTATTTTCAGTATGTTTGTGTCCCTATTTTCTTACTCCATATCAATGCAGGAAAAAAAAATAATAGTCAATCACCATGGGAAGATTTTATATAGGTCTTCAGCAGTACAAAACACAACACTTTTAATTTCAAAAAATGCGACTTGTTATGCCCTGTTCTTTCTTTGTTTTTTTCATAACCGTACTCTTGTTTTCTTCACTTATCCCTTTTTCCTGGCCCCACCTTCTTTTTCCTGGTCGTGTGACTCTCCCATTCTGAACAACGACTCTCTAGTTCCCAACTCACCTTTCCCTGGAAGAGCTTGGCTGCCTCCTGGTAACGACGCATGCTCTCTTCATACTCTGGGGAAGACTTGTTCATCATCAGAAGAAGGTGAATCTCAATCATGGCAGTAAATAGGCCATGCACAGTCTAGCGAATTGAAATGTGTTATAACAGAGTCAAAGGGAAGAAAGAAGTATAGAGAGAGAGGGAGAGGGAGAGAGAGAATGATTAGCGATAATCCAGTGACCAGGCAGACTGAAACAGACCACAGTAACACAAATGGAACTAGCCTGCAAGATGGTTCTCAGAGTTTCCCCGTCTGGTTTTCATGTACCTGTATAGATCCTTTGTTGACACACTCTATAGAGCTGGACTGAGCATCCAAGAAGATGTTGCAGAAATGCTGGGGTATCATTTCCAAGCTTAAGTGAGTCCCTCAGTCTGGGGAAAGCCAGCTCAGTGTAGGGTGCTGAAGTAGTGCTATGAGCAGTTCACAAAGCAACAGCTACACCAGCCCTCCAGCTTCATGGATGAGTGTTCTTGGCAGCAGATTCTCCAGCTCCTGCAGCCCTGACCAATGCCTACAGCCCCTCTAGAGATGCAAGACCAGAGCAAACCACTCCCAGATGACTGATCCACAGATGTTGCACGAGATAATCAATGTTTACCATTTTAAGCTGCTAAATTTTGGAGTAATCTGTTAAGTAGCAATAGACAACTCATACACCATGACACATACTACTCATTTTTTTAGCTCCTCTTTCTGTTGCAAGACTTAGAGACACTTCAAATGTGACCTTTGACTGCACATGATTCTAGCATACTTGTTTAGTTTCTATTATGTGCAAAGCACTGTTTTTGGCTCTTTACATTCAATAATTAATTGAACCACCAAGGTCTCCATTTTTTGAATGAGGAAATTAAGGCACGGGTAGAATGTTACTATCACAGTTACATAAATGGTGGACCAGGACTAATACTAGGCAGGCTGGTGCTAGACTCCAAGCTCTTCATCACACGCAGGCTGCATAGTGTGACCAATGTCAAAGCCCCAAGTAAACCAGTTCAATCCTGGGTGTGGCTGGCATAGTCTGCCTTAGCTCCATGGGAAGGTGAGCTCTTCAGAAAACCTGAACACTGGTCCTTCTCTGCTAATGAGAGCTGGGACTCACTGTGCAGCTGGCACCAGTTCCGAGTCATGAGCTAGAATAAAGGGAGGAGAGATTGCAAGCACAAGGGCCCGAGTTTGAGCCCCAGCACCAAAAAATAAAAAAAATAAAAAAAATAAAGGGAGGAGAGAAAGGGTGAGACCGTGACACTGGGTCTCTTCCTTTCACTTTTCTGAAATTGTGCTGCTAATCTATTCTAAGCAAATTCCACTGCTTTCAGTCTCTCCTAAATGCGAAAAATATAGCTGTAAATCTGTATGTACACAGGAAGGGAAAATACGATGGATTAGTGTGCTGGTTCCCAGCACAGCATTTCTAAGATGATGTACATCACTAGGCTCCCAGGAGAGTGGGGTTGGAAACAACTAGGTAGGATTCTCCCTGAAGCCACATGCTCTTCTGTAGAGATTCCACAGCCCTGTTGGCTGCAGGGAGCCAATATGCAGGCAAGGAAGGCCCAATGGGTCTTTCGCTAAATATGTCTCCTAAAAGTTTAAGATTTTACATTTTGGAGACTGGATGATAGATAATTGACTTGTGTTCTACTGGATCCTACTACTTAGAGTGTGCCTCTATGCTCCTAAAGCAGAGATGGAGCATAATTCTTAGGAAGAGTCAAGAGATAAAAGCTAAGACGTCAGGGGGTACAGTTGCCTTAGCAGAAGGGATCAAATAGCAGATTAGTTTAATCCTGACAGACACAGCCTGGTTTTTCATCTTGAAGCCAAGTCTTGAGTGTGTACATCAGAAGTGCTCGGCAGGCCAAGTGCATGGTTGTGATTTTCTGCAAACCTCCGCACCAGCTGCAGATGAGAAATAGCTGTAGCAGAACAGGCTCCTCTCCAAATGAGAAAACTATTACTTATGAGAAGTTAAATTCGCAATAGAAGTTAAATTTACTTCTCTAAAGAAGTTGTTACCTAATTTCCCATTGATGTAATTTGCCATCACTAATAATGTGGAACTTTAAAGAGATACATTGTTGTTGTGTAAGATGACCGCTGGACCAAGCCTAAGAGCTCAGGAAGGTCCTTGCCCTGCCTTGGTGGCCTACAGGATTCCAGTACATGAGGACTGGTTCCCCAGGGACCCTAAAATCACCTGTTCTGGGCTCATTCAACTTGGACAGCCCAGTAGACACAGTGACCAGAATGACAGTGGTCTAGGCAAAAAAATGTTGTCTTGATTATTGCTGCCACCATAGGGGTGTGTGTGTGTGTGTGTGTGTGTGTGTGTGTTATGGTATGTGCCTGTGCATGCATGTGTGTGTGTAATCTGTTCAAAGTGGAAATGGAGTTGCCACTCTGCAGAGATAAAAATGGTGTAAGAAATGGACAGGAATTTAGAGAACAGGGAAAGGTGTGTTTTTTCAGTTGAAGGCTGTGTGAAGAACAGAAGACCCACAGCACTGAGTCACACAGACCGGTTCCTGACAGAAGCCGGGGAAGTGCAGAGGCTATCTCTGAAGCTCAAATTGCTAGCTTACAGCCTTGGGGAAGTTGCTGACCTTCTCCAAACTCCCATTTCCTCTGCTATAAAATAGAAATATAGAAGATAGACTGATGTGTCATCAGCCTAATGTTGTGCTTTAAATTATGCCTTTTTTGTTTTCTCAGTATGTGACCTTGAATAATGTCATTTGGATCTTGACTGTTCTCCTCCATAAAATGGGCAGAATAATTTCCTCCCTTTGACCTAAAACAAATCAATGTGAGGGATAAATGAGAAGGAGTATCAAAGGGTTTTGTAAGTTCTAAAAATAAATGGCATGAATGTTCAGTACTTCTATCAGAGGCTGCACAGCATTGCTGAGCTGATGTAGAGCAATAGAAATTAATACACCATCACTCTATGATCATGTCCAGGAAAATAAAAGGTAGGATTATAAGTTAATTCTTTAAGTTATAAAATATTAGAAAGCCAGAGACAATCTAGACAGGTGGACCAACACTTTCACTCATATCGCCCACAGCACGCAACACAGGAAGACAGAGGAGGACAGACCTGACCTCCAGCCACCTCCAAGGTCAAAGCGTGGCTTGCACATGGTGCTACTGGCCCAGAAGGTGATATACACAGAAAATAAGAATAGGTGTAGAAAATGCACAAGCTATGACATAGAAATATGTCATCAGTGGGTTTTATTTTTTTAAGAATTTCATTTGTCTAGTAATTTATTGTATTTTATAAAAGTACTAGTTATTGATGCTTTAGGGGTAAAAATGGACCTTCAATATTGACTGCAGTGTAGTTTGAGAAATGGTCTGGAGAACTGCTTAGGGCATGGTGACTTTTACTGAGCACTTTGGAGAGCAAAAATTAAGAAGTTTCTGAACCAGTCCCCTTCACTTTGCATTTGGATTTTCTTTCTCGTTGTGTGATGTCATTTAACTTCCTATTTAGCAACAAGTCTACCAGTCTTGAAGGGCTGTAGCAAGAAAAGTAATGTAAACAGCATACTGGGTTTCAATTAAGAGTCACTAACATTATTGATCAGAGGATCAGCGGTCTGGGGAGAAAGAATCTCTGCTATGGAGCTAAGTACCCTCCCTGACAGGGAGATTTCCGGGGCTGGCGTCAGGGACTGCTGCTTACCAGGGGGTTGTACTCTGTCACCAAGTGGAGACTGTTGATTGCAATGAAGCGGCTTAATTTGCTGGCTTTCATGCTTTCAACCTCTTCACCTTCTAACTTGAGTTGTTGGTTATCCACCTAGTGACACACAAAAGGATAAAATTGCCACTGTTTGCCTTTTTTCAATAATTGGCAAATATTATTAGATCACCATGTATGACAGGAACTGAGAAAACCTCCAAGGACAGAAAAGTAAATGAGGAATGTTCTGTGTCCTTCAGGGCATTTATCTTTTAAGGATTATTTTTATTTAATTCAATTACTAATATATTGAATTATGCATTTTTCCATTGATTCTGCCTGTTTCAAATTCCAGTTTTCTTCGTTTCTTTACCACTTTTGAATTGGCTGAATGCTTTATATTCTTCTTTTTTGTCTGAGAAGTTACACAAGCTTTAATTATTTCCTTAGGGATTACTGGCATGCATTATATAACATTTTTCAGAATCTAATACTAATCGGCCATTCCACCCTCCTTTTGGACATTAGGAAATTGAAATACAGTTTGTTTTCTTCTAACTCTGTTCCTTAGTCATACAGGTGATTATTATAGTTTGCTTTATTTGTAAATCTTACAAGACATTATTATTGCTCTATAGTTAGTGTACACTTTCATTTATGAACATATTTACATTTTAGCTTTTCTTCATTCCTTCCTGATTTTTTGAGCTTTTACCTGGGTTTTTTTTTTTTTTTTCCTCTGCTTGGAGATAAACTTTCAGTACTTCCTTTAGTATGAATTAGCTTTGTAAAATGACCAATTTTCTCAGTTTGGTTGTTTAATATATACATTTATTCAACTTTATTTTTGAAGGTTGTTTTTGACAGTGATAGAATTCTAAATGGGCTATTTTCTTTCAGAGTCTGAAAGACATAATGATTTATGTTCTACATTCTACTGTTTTTATTGAGAGGTCAGCTGTGACCCTTACTGCTGTCCCTTCGAGGTTACTCTGAGGGTAATTACCTCTTTTCTCTGACTTCCTTTAAGATTTTCTTTTCTTTTGATTTTCAGATCATATACTAGGATGTGGCTTAGTGTGGATCATACATATCGTGTATGCATATATAGTTGTACACATGTATGTATGTGTTTATTGGTTCATCTCCATCTGTAGCAATAGCTCTTTAGGACCCAAGGGTAGCGTGAAAGGTATTTTGCTGGACTGGTGTTTTAAAGCAACCTCCCTACCATACTCAGTGCCATAGCTTAGATCCAGAATGTCCCCCAAAAGGCCTGTGTGTTGAAGGCTTGGTCGTCAGCCTGTAGGGCTATGGGGAGGTGGTGAGACGTAGGAAGTGAGGCCTAGTAGGAGGAAGTTAACTCACTGGAGGTGTGCCCCTGATGGGGATATTGAGACCTTGGCTCCTTCAATTTCTCTCTTTGCTTCCCAGCTGCCATCAGGTGAAAAGCTTTGCTTCCCCATGCACACCCTGCCATGCTGTACTGCTTTGCCACAGGCCCCACAGCCACAATCCAGTTGTCCATGGACTGAAACATCTGAAGTCTCTTCCATATTACGTTGATCATCTTAAGTATTTTGTCACAGAAAACTGACTAACACACTCTGATATTAAAAGATAGAGCTTTGTAATTTCAATCATTATTCTCGAAGTACCCATTCTCCCTTAATTTAGTCATGTGCATAAAGATAAGATACAGCCTTATCAACCATAGCAACTATGCCTACAGATAAAATCATTAAGGTAAACTCCTGAACAATTTTGAGATCCCTGGACACTTCCTTAACCCTTTCCCCTAACCTCTGCTGTCTCTTACAAGCTCTACCCGATCAGATCTCGCCTTGGATCAGAATCACAGTTTTATCCCAAGATACTCTCTCCTAGTCTACCCAGAAAGTCAGAGGTAAATCTCATCTTAGTTTGTGTAGGAGAGAATTCTGGAAAAAGGAAATCCAAGTCACTAAGCAGTGAGAATCCAAGATTGCTCCATAGTTATCCTCACGATGATCCTTTTTTTTTTTTTTTAAAGAACAAATAGCATATTTGTGAAAACTGACCACATACCAGTCTTTTTTGGGGGGGTTGAAATCAGGGCCTTGTGCTTGCAAGGCTGGCACTCTACCACTGAGCTAAATCCCCAGCCCGCGATTATCTGTTTCACCTCTTTCCTTCAAAACGGCCTCCCATTGGGTTAATAAAAGGAACTATGAACCTCTGAGAAGCTCACGACACCCCTTATAGTTAATTGTATTAATCTTGGATATAGCAAGTCATTCTCTCATGATCCATTTGTTCAAGAATTATTTGTTGAGCACCTACTATTAGTCACTGAGGCACAGAAGTGTTGACATTTGCTCAGATGGCAATTTAAGTGCTCTTTATTTTAGGACTCTTTTACACAATTTAAATGAAATGAATGCTGAGCCACAGAAACTGTTTGTATTTCTAAAAAAGAATTTTGAAGGAAAAAAATCATCCAAGCCACAGAATATTTTAAAATGTGAAGTCCCTTCGTATATAGAATTGTTTCAAAATTCAAATAGTTCTTAGCAGAAAACTTGGGAAAGAAATATAAAAGCAAGAGAAGAAGTCTTAGGCATTGTCCTTGCCTGATTTTATAGTCCCTTTCATCCCAAATCAATAAGAGTGAGCAGGGAAATAAGTGAACACTCAAAAAAGTTGCTATTTGTGGCTCTTCCCGAACTGGACTGGTGTTCAAAGCCTGGCTTGCCAGCTGGCCTTTCTCCCTCATACTTAAAGCTTTGCTATTGCAACCACCGAAATCATCACTTTTATAATCACAGTCAGAGCCCGTTTAATACCGAATATGCCTAAACACTTCCTCATTATTTTTCTAAGAACTCTTAGGCCAGGAACCTGTGCTCAGCTGACTTAGCTATGCAGTGGGCCAGGCGGCCCCGCCCTCTCCTCCCTCTTCCGGGCAATCCCTTGCACTTCCCAGAACAGCCAAGAGCAGAAAGTGCCAGCAACGCCAGGTGTTTCTGGACTGAGAATACAGGGAGGCAGAGATTGGGAAGCCCAGATAACATTCCCTAAGCCGCAGAAGAGCTTTAATAAAAACCACCCTCCTGTGGTCTCTCCACTTTGGTGTGCTTCTTTTAATGAAATGTACCCAATTATTTCACTGTTCTTTAAGCTACTAAACCCTGGAATGTTTATGTGTAGGGTTCCTGGAAGCAGCATTTGAACAGGAAATCTGCCTTCTGTGAAAGGAATTATTTGCATAGTGCACTGGAAAGAAAATCTGACCCTGAAATGGAGAGTTGGGAACATTTTTTAAAAATATGCTTTTCGAGTATTTGGAAAGAATTTTGCCAAGATATCCCGTTATTTTTCTACCCAAGGAAAGAGACATCAGAAAAAAAGCAGGAACAGTAAACTGGAAGGTTGCCACCTTACAGATCCCAGAGTTATCAGAAGTGGATTATTTTGTTTTTGACAGTATAGCCACACCAAGACATTTAATCCCTCTCTCTCTTGTCCTTCACTGTGTGAGCAGGATTTCTTTGAATTCCTATGGGTTGCTCTAACATCCCAGCTTTTGAGAAAATGTGTTAAAAATTACGTTAGTTTATATTATAGTTCTTTTTCCTCAATTTGTAAAACGAGTACCGTATATGTTTGCAGTATGTAACGATTACATTCATCGTGTGGAGTTGGTACATGTAGATAGCAAACCTCAATTTTTAGTTCTAATACTAAATGTCTTGTATGCCACTGAAACATCATTTGTGAAACAATTGCCTTCGTGTCCCAGGGTTTGTTTTTAAAAGTCAATCAGCTTAATACGTATTTGGTAAATACACAATTTAGGAAAAAATGTTTTAATAATTTGATATCTATTGCTTACTTTGTTTCTTAGCAGTTTATTTTTACACATGGGTTCTTTCCAATTCTCTTGGTCTGGTAAGGGCATTTCTTATAACAGGCGCCCAATAAATAACTGCAAGAGAAGTAAACGATGGCTTGCTTTGTTTCCACTGCTATGCTATTGAGTCAAAGTTAGGCTGCGCTAATTATATATCTTAAAATACAAGTGACTGAGAAACCCCAAACAGGGTAAACAGTCAAATAATGCTTGAAATTCCATTTTAGGACAGGTTCGTAGTTCCTTCACCTCAGAGATTACATCCCAAGAGCAACAAGAGTCTTACTGGAGAATGTGTGGTGAGGTCTCTTCTGTTGTCACCTCGGGGACAAGTATGTCCTCCACAGCCATGTTATCCTGCACAACTTGTTTGTTCCCTGCATTTTATTTAAAATCTTCCTGAAAACATTCATACAAGTCAGGTCTCACTATTTTTGGAGAATGATATATTTCATCTATACAGCTTTCGGTGGCTTTTTATTTCTCAACCAGTTCAAGCATCCTGTAATACTAAGTCATTGTTTTTTCAATTATTATTTCAGCTTATCTCTAAATATGTTCTTATACTTGTAAATCTCATAAATCCAAGTTCTGAAATTTCATATCAAATATATAATGCTTTGATTAAATCTTGAGATATAATCCTGGGATTTGATTAATTAATACTCTGAGGGGGGATAAGGGGAATGGTTTAGGAGACAGGGTTGGCTTTAGAATAAGGGACATTAAAGTAGATAGACTCCAGTGTAAGAATGAAGGTTTTCTTAGGGTCAGTCCTTTAGAAAGTCACTCTAGTACAGAAGAAAAGGTCAATATACTGGGTGTGGAATCAGAGTTTGGTTACTTCTTAGTTATGAAACTAGAGAGCTAGATTGACCTCATGGAATATTATTTGCTTTAATGAAAATACAGGGGTAGTAATAATTTCATCAGATTTTATAGGAATTATAATAGTTCCTACCACAAATTGGGCACATGCATGTGCATGTGCACACACACATGTAACAAAGCATGGATCTAAGATAAAGGAAGATACCAGAAACTTTGCAATAGGTTCATGTCTCCCAATGCAAAATAGCATAATCTTGTTGTTGTACCCTTTTTTAAAAAAAGTTATTCTAAATTCTTGAGTAATAATCCTAACTAAAATATGTACTAAATTTTTGAATGTGTAAACTGAGAAAAAAATGTTTGTCTAGAAGCTGGCATGACCTAAATTGAGGTTCGCCCAGCCCAGCCAATGCAGTGGCCCAGGAACCAGCGTGTTTGTCTTTTGGTATGGCACATAAACAAACTTGTCCACTGAGGTCCCAAAGTTCGCTCAGAGCACACTAGCTGTAAATAAGGAACAGACGCTGAGGAAGAGTGAAGAGTTCTGAGGAGTCAGCGGCAAGGGTTTGTAAAGAGTAAATCATAAGCAGAGTTAATGTTCCCATTAAAGATTGCTAAGCCTGTAGAGACACTGAAGCAATGGCCCTTGTTTTTCTTCCCATGTGTGTATCTTGGTAATACTAAGACTTTTAAATCAGCCTTCAGAAGATCTGTTAACCAGAAACTGGGAGAGAAGGACCTGTGGGGCTGTAGCTGATGAGGAATTTTGGCCCAAAGGATAACTTCCTGTGGTTCGACAGCAACACGAAAGGCCTTAGTTTGACCTTCCATATTGGTCTTAGAACAACATTTCACAGAAAGGCTTGATTTAATCCGATTTCTCTATAGTGAAAATGCAAACCAGACTACTGCACGGGTAGGGAACGATTGCTGAAAGGTGCCCTGGAACCCTCAGACACATTTTGGGGGAGGGTCTCAGTTTCCCAAACACTTTCTGTGTGCCATGCAAGTGCCAGAGATATATCCCAGACCATGGATTACACAGATGAATAAGGTGTAGTCCCTGCCCTTCAATAGCGCGTGCTCTACAGGAGTAATAGGTGAGATAGACCACACAGATATTATATGCACTGTAATGTGGTAAACAAAAATAGAGACGTGGAAGTGTACAGGAATGCTTAGGCCAGTGTGGGGATTCCAGTGAAACATTCTGGAGGATAAGACGCCTCAAATGATTCACTGAAATACATATGAGAAGTTAGCTGCGTGGACTGGGTAACAAGGGGTCCTGAGAGTAGTGGCAGTTTAGGCAAAAGGAACAGGTTGGGAAAGTCGTAGAACCGGGCAATCAGAATGTCATAGTTGGGTAGTGAGAGGGTAAAGCCCCAGGATCAAACTAGCTGGGAAAAGGACTACAGAATCCTAAAAGACCATATATAACATGATCTTGTAAATAATGGGAGATGCCAAGGAAGTTAAAGAGAGAAATTTTGTCATGGCCAAATTTCTATCTTAACTATGTCATGAGATGACAGTCTAGAAAATGGATCTGAAGTAGTAAAAGGAAATCAGTTAAGAAGCAATTAGAATTGCCTATGCTAAAGATGCTAAGAGCTTGACTGGGGAATGAAGTGGAAAGAGTAGAGGAATATTGATTCAAGGCAGGAGGTACAATTGGCAGAAAGGACAGACTGAATGAACATAGCCAGTCAATAAAATAGTGAATAGTGCATTCAATGGAGAAATGACTCAGCAGATGCAGACAATTAATTCAATAATGACTATGTTAGGCATGCGTGTGATGGCATAAAAATGGTTATATCCAGTAAACATTTAAATCATGAGAGAAATCTAGGCTATAGATAAAATATTGTAAATCTTCAGCAAAGACATAATAATCAAATACCATATGAGAAAGAATTGTATTGCTTAAAGACAACACATTCATTCAGGAATTGATTCATTCCTATATTCATTCTCAACAGATGCCATGTGAGTATCAGCTATCAGGAGAGTCTGCAGCTCCACAGAACACAGATTCTATAACCTGGCTAGAGAAAGGCGTGTGTCAGGCAGCTGAGAGGGAGCAGGTCTCCTGGAGACTAAGAGAACAAGAGGTGGATCAGGAAAATTAGGCTTGTAGGATTCAAGAAAAGAGAGCATATTACAGACAGTATCAACCAACACCAGCAAATCTGGCAGAACTCTTGAGCTAAGACCTACAAAGGGATCTTTGGGCTTGTGATGGAGAAGCTGTGCTAAACCGAGTGAGTGTGGTTTTAACGGAGCGATGGGGCATAAGCTAGGTAGCAATGTCCAGCTTAAAAAATTCTTGAAACACTGATATAAGATACATGGAAAAGAAGTTTGGAAGAGAAATAACAAAGAGGAAAAAGAATGAAAGCCGTAGGTAGGAAAGGTCATTCAGTCCAGAAATCTTAAAAACTCTACATCCTTTGCTCTTTTCTCATTCTCAGTGTACTCTTCACAACTTTACTTTGATATTCCATCAGCAATTAAAACTCAACAACCTCTAAAGCATCAGTAACTCCTATTTCTGCATGCACTATCAACATATCTAGATAGCTTGGCTTTAAAATTTACCCCACTCCATAATTTTGATATCCAATGCTTGCTAGTCATCTAACTTATCTAAAACTACTGATCGGCCTTTTCTTAAATTTCTATTGCTACCTCTTCACTATACAACCTTAATACATTTCATATGGTTTATTTTGTCTATCTCACAAAATCTCTACCCTCTTTGGTCTTTTGGCCTAGTAATCCATCCTACCCATTGTTTCTAAAATAACCTCCTAAAACACATTCTTGTTCGTGTTACTTCCCTATCTAAAGGCTTTTGGGCCTTCTCAGTGCCACTTGAATAAGTACAAACCTCATTATGGCAGTATTCAGATTTTTCTACAATATAGTTGTAATCAAGCTTTTTTGTCTTATAGTCCTTTTCTAACATGTGATCCAAATTAGCCTTCTAATTGACTTATAACTAAATTTATTTTTTTCCTCTCGTCCATGAATCATCTTTCCCAATGTAATGTCTAAGTTTCATTTCATTTCCGAGTTTGGTGGTCTCCTTCACATTTTTTCACAATTCTCACACTTTATCTTTTGAATCCTGTAACACTCTATAGAGATGCTATTTGTAGTGTAGGTGCCTGTATATTATATACACAATCTCTACTATACTTTGAAATCTATGAGAGCAGAGAATATAGTTGTATTTAAGGCATCTTATATATAAATATCTTACATAGAACAGACAGGAGTAGTCTAACAAATTTTTGATAAACATAAGTGAACTTCTAAAATATAAAAATATAAAATTGTAGAGCTTAAAATGACCTTACAGATGATATAATCTAACCTCTTATAGATGCAAGAGTTGAAGCTAAACCATGCTATGTCACTTGCCCAGTATTTCATGACTGGTGAGTAACCAAGCAGTGGTAGGAGTCCCACTTGCCAGCTCCCCATTCAGTCCTCTTTCCACTTCATCACTGCATCTGTTTGGCAAGCTTGAGTTGAGTCATCATCTTTGTCAACAATGTCCCTGAATTTGGTAAGGGCATTAGTGTCAAAAACATAAAGTTCTTTCCAGTCGCACAAGTGTAAGAGTCTACAGCTCAAGGGAAAACAGAGGGAAGCCTCAATCTTCCCACCCAACTTACGAGGCGAAAGAGGGAAATGGCGTTCCCAGTGATGTTGTAGTGGGCCAGAACCTCAGAAGCATTGCTGATTGCAAATGACACATCTGGGAACTGCTGTACCATGCTGTGGAATGCGGGCACTACTGGTATTTCTAAATCCTGGAAGCGAGAGGGGGGAAAAGGAGATCGCAGAGGTTATTTTGGTGGGGCAAGGTGTAGAACAGGGAAGAGACATAAACCTGCTCATGCTGGAAATCACAGATTTGACTTAGCAGGTGAGGAAACAACATTTATTCCTAAGAATGCAGGCTAAATTTGCAGTGGCACTTTTGAATTTTTCAAGCTGCAGAATTAATAGCGTACTACCAAAATTGTGGCTATGTTTGAGATTTGTGTCTAGCTTTATCATAGAGGGCGAAGTTTACTAGTAGCTGAAAGAGGCCTCAAAATCAGAGTTGGGCTGCACCTTCACTGATGTGTTTGTAGAGGCAAATGTTAAGACAACAATTTGTGGAAGAAAGAGAAAATATAAAAGTAAGAAGTAGGTTCTGTCAAGTAGGCCTAAAGGGGGGAGGGAGAATGAGATAAATTACAATCGGAGCTTAGGAAATTTCCTTAACATAGATTTGGTGCAAGATGTGGAAGAACAGGCCCCCTCTTGCAAAGCACCTGTTGTTCATACATCCAACTCTGCAAGCCGACCTGAGGCTGGGGAGCAGAGAGCCACTTCTGAGTGACATCCTGTCCTTCTTTAGAGACTGTCATTACAGGACGTTCGCCTGTAGCAACTCCAGGCAATGAGTGAACGTATTCTTCCCTGCATCTCCCTCGGCTTCCTTGTGCAAGGAGAAAGGAGGATGACTGGCCCCGCGTCTGGACTCAAGGGGAGGAAGCTGCTGTCTTCCTCTCCTGAAAGGGCGAGGGCACTTGCGAGGTTGAGGGCATTTGTTAAATGGCGCTTTCTCCTTCGTAGTCCGTTCTTTCCAGCGCTCCAGGATCCAATGCTGGCACCTGGTGGCCATTTAAATTACTGCACTCTTTTCCTCTTCGAACCTGTCTTTCTGAGAGGGGCTGCGTTCACTCACAGTTCTCATCTCTTAGCATGAAAAACTGTGCTGCTCATCTGCCCCTCCCACCTGCATCTCATTACAGCTATTTGCAGCTGTATACACAGACTCAGCAGGGTGACTGCAAGTTGGAACTAATGAATGGGAGTAGACAGAGTAGACAAGAGGTCTGCCTTGAGTGGAGGGGCTGGGTCAGCTGAGAGAATTGCCAGATGGATGCTAGTCCCGGAGAGGGCAGAAAGTGCTGGAATGAAGCCCTCTCCTCCAGCTGCCTGTATCAGCCAGGCAGCCAATGTGGCTCATGGGGCCAACACCTTGAACAAAAAAGTTATCTTTCTTTCTGGTTTTCTTTTCTTTTCTTTTCTTTTTCAGCATTTCAGAAAACAGAAAGGAAAGAATAAGGGTCTATCTATTTGGGGAAAGGCTTTAGAGATAACTATTGACTAATGCTTGTGAGTTTTAGCACATCATATAAACAAAAGCATTATCTGGATCATAAAATATGGGTCTACTCTGGCTCCTACTTCTTTATAGGGTATTAAGAGAGTGCAAACTAAGGACATTTAGGGCGATGGTAGGGTTTGGCGAGAGCTCTCTTTCTGCAGACACTGTCTTAGCTTCAAAGCATCTGTGGCTAAGGAGACAGGCAGTAGACTCAGAGCTTGTGAAGCAAGTATGGGGAAGACAATGCTGAGATGGCATGCATTGAAGTTAAGACGTTTTGGTTGACAAACTCAGAGGCTCCTTGCTTCTAACACAGTGTCATCTGGCCAGCAGGCCATGAAAATGACTCTCTCAAGGTAGGGCGCACCTGGCTCCTGGAGGCAGAGCCAGTGGATTGCTGGCACAAACCTGGAAGAAGCCTACGACGGCCACCTCAGCAGCAGCGATGAATTCCACGGCAGCCGGGACATCCGCGAGCCACAGTGGTTCCTGGGCAGTGCTGGCCCCATCTGGACAGATCGAGAGGGGCTGTCAGGGCACTGAGTGGAGAAGCAACAGCTTTAAATAATGGGGACATCTCGTAGACTTTTCTCTCCATATCATAATTTCTGGGCTGTTGTTATAATCCCAAGGCTTTGTGGTTGCTATTTTTATTAGCATATGGGAAGCAACCTCACCTAATTGTCTCTCTCTGAAGGACACCATTAGACTTGTCTCCGCTTTCAAGGCAACACACATCTTTAGCATTTTCTAGAAAATGTTCCAGGTTTAGAAGGAAAACTCCTCCCTCCTCCTAACAAAACTTCTGCTTTATGATCACCACACAATTATTTTTCCTTTTACCTGAGGACTCTTCAGCTTCTGCAGCAACTTCCAGGGCCAGTTCCCAGGTGAGAAGAAACAAGAGAAATAGGCGTCTGAATCGAGTAGCTTCTTCCATTGTCTTTTCCCTGCACCAGCCCTGGACTTCTGTGCTTTGTGGTACAGACTCGGGACAGCACACTCTGTGGTTAACCGGCTGTGGGGTCACTAGTGTTCTGGGAACGTCGCAGCTGACTCTTCTAGCTTGACTTCTGAGCTAAAAGACTGAGCATAATGACAGGGGCTCAGAACACAGCCAATCAGAAAAGAAGTCAGAATGACCCATTTAAATTAAAAAAAAAATGTGTTCTATGCCAGGTGTTGACTTATACACTAGAAATACAAAGATAACTGTGATCTGATATGGCCCCTTCCAGCTCAGCTTGTTAATGGGAAAGGTAGACCTATAAACCAGTGATTTAAACATAAAATGAAAAGTGATAAAGCATGTAAAAATTCATGGGGTAAATTAGTTTTACTCTACACATAAATAAGATTTATGCTATGCGTAAATAAGGGTTTGCCAGACATCAACATGTGGAAAGGAGGTTTCATGTGAAGAGCAAAGCCCAAGGGTGCAAATATAACGTGTGAGAGAATTATTAGTCATTGAGAATTATGAAGAGGGAGGGCGTGATCAATGTGGGTAGGAAGACATGCTAGGGCCAGCTTCACAGGGCTTTTATATGATAAACTAAGCACGGGAACATCAACTCCATTCTATTGGTGAAGGGGCAGAAGAGAGACAATATTTGATTTGGCCCACAAGTGCCCGTGTGAATTCCAAGAAAAGAATTGCATAGGCAGTAGATAGATAGGTTTCGAGGTTAGGAGAAACCGCCATAGGAAAATATCATGAAAAAATTAAATTTAGATTTTCACTGTCTGTATTCTGAACATTGCCCATTGTATATACCAATCCGTTCCCAAGGATGTAAATGTCCCCTATACTGTGGACTCCATTCCACCCCCCTAGAGAGCTTGCAATGTGGATCACCTGGCGAGCATGTTTATTTGAATGAAGAAAACAGAGAAATGAAGGTCTCAGTCAGAACATACAGTTGTTTTATTCTTACTCTCGCATGTTGTTTACAGTGTCTCCCACAAAAGCAGAACCCCAACTGGTAGGACATATTACAAGGGAGTCAAAGAGCCAGCTGCAACCACAACAGAATCCAGAGATGAGAGTGAGCTACTAAACCTAAGCCAGAAGAACCGATAATGGTAGTTTGACAATTTCTTGGCCTTTGGTTGCTCAAAGAGGAATAAGAGAGCCAAACACTGAATGAGATGGAAGACTTGGGGTCTGGCTCTGAGTGGGGCTCGGAGGGGGCAAGCAGGGCTTAAGCCTCCTGTGCCTTCCAGGGACTGCTTTGAGAGACAGAGAGCTAAGACACGTTAATAAGGGAAGGTGAGGGGTGTTGGAGAAGGGGCCTGGCTGTGAACAGGAAGGAGGGACAGGATGATCTAGCAGCTGGGAGGGTGCTTCAGGTGGTGAGGGCAGGAGGGAGGGTGGGCAGGCACACTCATTCTGTCCAGTCCTTCTTGATGGACAAGTTCCACTCCCAGGTGAGGTGGTCGTGCTTGTCGTCATCAGTGAAGAAGGACTTGTTGTGGTAGGTGCCTCTGGCCAGCATGCCTTTGGGAGCCTCTTCAACTGGCGTGAGGAACTCGTACTCCTCCGGTCGGGGCCCGTAGCTGCCAACCATAAATGTCGCTTTATCCACTAGGCAGAAAGAAAAGGTATCAGGAAAATGGTCTGGCAGAGGAAAAATGCACACGGCAAGTGCGAGGATTTGGAATATCGCTCACGTTGGTGAAAGCCAAAGCAACAGTTTTCAGGCTTGGCTGAACATCAGTTTTACCTGGGCACTTTTTTCTTTAAAAATTTTTCAAAGCGCCTCTCTCTTTTTTTTTTTTTTTCAGTACTAGATCATTCTACCACCGACTTATATCCCCAACCCTTTTAGAAAGTTTTTATTTTGAGACAGGGTCTTGCCAAATTGCCCTTGCAGGTCTTAAACTTGGGATCCTCCTACTTCAGGCTCTTGAGTGGCTGGGATTTCATGGATGTATCATGGTTCTGGGCTTGCAGTGACTCTTAGTTTCCTTTGCCCTACTCCCAAAGGCTGTGGTTCAGTAGCCTATTGTGGGTCCTAAGAATCAGTGTTTTAAAAAAAACAACACAGCTGATTCTAGTCATCAAGATCAACTCTGTTTATGGAGTTGTAATAGATTACACCACTAAAAAATATTCAAACAAGTTCAGCCATGAGTTCTGGTGTCAGCCTTGTAACTAAGTCATGTGACATTTTGAGCTTCCATTTCCTTCTCTCCCTAATGAGCTTTAAGGGTGTGTCTTGTATAAACTATCATTCAGTGAACATATTCATTGGAGAGATACCTTCATAGCTAGTAATCAGAACAGAATTCATATGTGGAAGAAGGAAATCAGTAAACTGGTCTAAATAAAAAGGCGAAGAATTGGGACACAGAGTGATAACAGCTAATCAAATTTATTTATAGGGTGAGTAACTAGGATATAAATATTAAGAGAAGTTGGGGTTAGAAATACTAATGAAGGTAAGTAGCAAGACAGGCAGCACATTGTTGGCCTTTAAGTGTTAATTTTGAAGGAACAACTACAGACACATCATGAACTTCTTGCCAAAGTGAGTCAAGACAGTCTCTGTGCTCAAGGGAAATAGGAAACTGAACTATTTTTTCATAAGACTAGGTAATGGAAAGGCCAAATAATACCTTTCAGGTCAACAGTCTTCTCTGGGATTTGATCACTGATTCTTTTGTATGTTATGCAGATTTATCAGACAATTTCTCTTCCATCCTTCGCTTGTCAGTTTGGTGGGACTGGCTATGTTTCACTGTTTCTCACCTCTGGGGAAGATAGCGCCACAGGCAAGAAAGAATTGTTTTCTTCACCTTTCCACCTCTCATTTCTCCCTGCTCGTACAATGAAAGAAAACTAAAGGCATATTCCTAAGGTGGAATAAATAATGTTCCACTATTTCTTTCAATAAGACAGAGTTTCTCAATTCTGGAAAGAGTATTTTTTCACTAGTTCTTTGTTAGGAAATTGAACACTACCTCCCTAGGCTACTCCCAACTCCCAGCTCCAGCCCACGTATCACTGGGCAGGTCTATCTTATCTTGGTTTTGTTTGACACTTGAATTTTATACTTGAGGACTATTTTTTTTACTTTGGTATTTTTATGTCTTTTATTTCATTTAAACTTGGTTACTCTTTCCATATATGAGCATTATATTTGAATTCCAGAAGCTTAATGGTGAAGGTTAGTAGCTGACTCTATCTAAACTAGATATCCTGAGTGTTGGCCTTGCTGATAATGTCTAGGTTAGAGGTATACGTGTGCCTGTTCCTAGGGTGGGCATCTGCAGCTTTTATCAGATTCTAGTAAGAGTCTATGAGTAAACAGTTTCAGGAATCAGCACTCAATGTATCAGTGAGAAGCAGTTCGGGACAGTGGAAAAGGTGGGGTTCCTTACCTTTCAGCCCAGTCCGATAGGTGTGCTGAACGTATTTCAGGCCTGACACAATATCCCTGTTTACCTGTAGATGGGAAGGATCCAAGCAATTTATATTAAAGAGTGTCTTACTTTTCATCATCTTTCATGCTGATCTTCAAAGCTAAGTCTTTTCTGAGGATGAAAGGTCTAAAGATTTATTCAGAATAATAGTTCCTCTAATCATTCAGGATAGTGGTGTGGCAGAAATCTGAGAGAGATCACAAGACTTAACCTTGCCAGTTCAGTTTTAATCAATGAATACTTTTTTTTTTATTGTTTGGGGGGAAAGGAGTGGTTAATTAAAATATTGCCTCAATATTCATCATCAGATTTCTCTATGCTCCATGGTTCAAAGAATGGTCTTAAGCTTCCCATTTGCAATACTACCAGCCAAAATACCAACCTTGCCTCAGGAAAGGTTATAAAAATACCAATGAAAAATATTATGTAAATACCTGAAAACCATAACCTTGGAAATGATCCACCCTAGCATACGATAAACAAGGAGAAAACCCATAATGGAAAATTAGGTCTGGAAGATAGTTATATCCTCCATATGACTGAGAACGAAGTCCAGAGGTTAGACAGTGAGCCATGTGGGGAAGATGTCCTTCCCCGTCAATAATGGATGAAAACCACATGCATCTGGCAAGCTTTTTGGATGTCTGTCATTGTCAGACATTATCTAAGACATTGTTGTTTCCCAAGACTTTTAAAGAAAATTCACTAAAGCAGAATGAAAATATAGACGGCCATGAACTTTATTTTTTCATGACTCATTTTACCTGAGACTGAACTGGGTCATCTGTTAATTTCATACGGGGTCATGTCTATACAAACAAATTAAAGTGGACATTGAGTCATTAGCTGGAGTGCTTGGGGAACTGTTTAGCAATATGAAGAAGTAAGGGATTGTCAAATATTTTTCCCTAACAATAATTATGGTTCCTTATGGCTTCCTTTGTGTGTTGGACTACTGGAACATTCCTTTGTTCTGTTGACAGTGGGGTGGTAGAGTAGTGAAGACGGCCAGCTTAGATCCTAGTCTTTCTAATCAGTGTAAACCTGCCAAATCCAAATAGAATGGAAATAGCTTCATTGGAGAGAATGGGACAAAACGAAGCCCAAACTTTCCAGTTAAGTTACTTTGACTTCCAGATCTAGCCTTCAACTGTTTGAGCATTGCTCCATGAAGGATTCGTTTGGTACAGACACATTCAGAGTGGGTACAGGAAGAGTATGAATACTCACAGTATCGTTTTCTTCTGCCCTCACCCCATTGCCCACTGAATCTCCCACCTTCCATAGAAGGAAGGAGCCTTGGCAACAGGAATAGAGGCGAGAGCTGTGGAAGACAGTGGTGCTACATTTGCTTGGGAGGCAGAGGAAAGGGGAGCGAGAAATGAAAAGAACCACCTCAGCCAGGTGTTCAGTGTTGTGAAGTTTAGGAAGACAAGGAGCAAAACATTAAGAACAACTCACAGAGAGAATGCAAGAGGATTTTAAGATGTGTTACTGGCCTGGTACATGTAGATTTCCTTGGATTTTTCTCAAGGGACATCAGTGACGGTGTTTGTTTCTTCTAATTGTAACTCCATGCTGGGCAGCCCAGAGCCACCCTGTGGTTGTTCAACTTTATTGAGAGTCACACAGCACGATCTTTCTCCTATTAGTGACAAGGGCAAACCTCTGAAGTGGCCGGGACTCGAAAGTTCCTTTCTGTGCCCTGATGTACAATTCTGACCACCAAAGACCCAACACTACCACATCTCCAGACCTTCCCTTCTCGTCTCAATCACATCAAAATTTGCTGCTGTATTTAATTTGATAAAAACTGGATTCCTGCCCTGACAGTGTAGTTCCATATATGATTAAAGAGCGATCCAGTGTGTAACCCAGTCTAGGGATATTTGGGTAAAACGCTTTACCAAACTCCTAGGTGCTCTAGTAATAAGTAGTATGATAGAAAACAAAGTGATTCACAGTTCAGTGCCAATTAAGTGTCCACAAAGATGACCAGAAGGAAATTATTTGGAGGTATATTTGCACGTGGTGGAGAGTGATCACCCTGAGTCACGTCCTGCACCCAGGGCAAAGAGGGTCCAGTGTGCAAACAGAGCAGATGGAACCTGGCTCGGCGGAGCCTAGGCCCTGGAGAATGTGACTGAGTGGGAATCAGGAGTGGCCAAAGCAAACACAAACCATGATGTGCAAACAGTGCATCTGTGACTTGTGTTCAGAGTCCAGGTTAGTTTTCTTTCGATTGTGACTACTCATTGCAATATATGCCTATTCATTAGAAGTCAGTGTATTTCTAATTTAGTTTTGCTCTTCTGTGGTCACCTGCTCCACAACTATAATTGCAATTTCTGGTAATTTAGCAAAGACTGAGGTCTCATCTATTTCTTCTTGTTCTAAATGAATTTATTTATTTGTCCGTTTCTCAGTATATACACACTAAACGTTTTGTTTGAAATACTGGAAGGAAGGGATACATAATCTCATACTGCTCAGTGTGCTGAGCTTGTGCAGAGAAGAAATGTCACAAATGGCACAATTCACGCTATTGTGTATTTTGTGGATGTTTGAGTAGCGGAGGTTCCTAGATAGAGGAATCCTTTTGGCTTGAGTGATCAGAGGAAAGTTTGAGGGACCCTGGCTGGGAAAGGCAAAGCAACGGTGGGTTTCCAGAGGTGGAGCAGGGAGGCGGGACAGGATGTTGCAGACCAAGGCCTTGGGATAGGGGAGGAAAACCAAAAAAGTATGCCAACAGAATGCATGACACTTAGTCACTGATTATAGGAAAGATTTAAACTAGAAATACACAGGGAAAGATACTTACCTTGAAGTGAATTTTGACTCTATATTCAATACCTTCCTTTAGCACAAAAGTTTCTTTTTTGAGAGCTTCCAGGTCCCCTGTAGAAGAGGATTTGGAAGGAGTTTAGTCTCCTCAAAAGCAGCTACAGAAAGAGATGAAGCTGAGCTCCAGCTGTTTGTTGGGTCTGTCTGGGCAACGTGGCCCAGAGGGACCTCAATTCAAAGGGTATTTGGAATTTCTTCCTGTGTGCACACACACAATGCTGGAGCTCTTACAGCTCAGTTATGAAAAAACATGGTAGAAGTCTCTTCACCCCCCAGTCTGACGACTATGCTGAAAATATACAACATTACTAGAAGTGAGTTACGAAGGTAAATGTTTTGACTTGATCTAGACGGATGAAAATAAATCTTTCCTAATTTTCAAAGGTAAAAACAACTTAAATAAACCAAGGTAGAGGAAAGTCTCAATTACGTTTTTATTCTATTGAAATTTACATGTATGAAGTAGTGATTGAAGAAACTATTCTAACTCCTCAAATAAATGTACATAAGAAAAATATTATCTAGCAGTGTCAGCTAATTATTTTTACAGATTTGGTAATGTGGATGACATTTTCTAGCTTATAAAAATTTGCTTGTTTCGATTATTTTGTGCTTATTTTTGTATTTGCAATATTTCTCCCTCTCCCTCTCTTTTTTTTTTTTTTTCCTCTGTCTCCCACGCCCCTTTCGTACTGTGGATTGAACCCAGGGCCTTGTATGTGGTAGAAAACTGTCCTTTCTATCCACACCATTTTTTTTTTAATAAAATTTTTATTGTGAGACAAGGTTTTACTAATTTGCCCAGGTTGGCCAGGGGGATTACACCTGGCTTCATATTGTTTTTCCTAAGGAAGATTACTTAAATTATAAAAGTTTTAGGCTTCCTAAAAGCAGATCTGTGTTTAGTTCCTGATTCCTGTATACTGGTTAGGAAAATAATTATGCTCTGTTACTTTATATGATCCGGTATTATTTGTCATTCAGACTGTGTGTGTGTGTGTGTGTGTGTGTGTGCGCGCGCGCGCGTGTGTGTGTTGTGCTTGTATTTAGTTTCGTGACCATCTTTATACTTCCGGGATTCGGCTCAGCAGCTTCCTCAGGACAGAAAACTGAATTTGGGTTTTCTCTGCTGGGAAAGAGGCAGAGGGACCAAGCTTTCCCTGTGCCCTTCTCAACAGATTTCCTTATAGTGCCAGACTTCATCTTGTGAAATGACAATTGCACTTGGCAACATTACATAATTTTGCTCAGGAAGAGGTCTGAGTTCAGGTGACCTAGCGAGTTTCTCCCCCTGAGAGACGCTAGATGTGGGGGCCTGTGAATGGGTGTGTGTATCTGCATGGATGACTTCAGTTGCACAGGAAGTGTGTCTTCTCAGCCTCTGATTTCCTCCCTCTGACAAAGAGGCCCATATAAGGTAAAGAGTGGATATGTGCTGTGAGAGGGAAGTTCCTTGTTGCCAAATCTGCTGTACTGAAGTGGTGCTTTCCTCTGCCTCACTGGAGGGCAATGTTTGAATTTGGACATGACTTTTTGCTCCTGACAACCTGCCTTTGATAGCCCCAGTCTCCTGGCCCCGTGTCTTTTCCTCAACCCTCACTGGTGTTGGTTTCTGCCTTAGTAACACCTTCCCAGCATTTCCCCATCTCCTCAAGGCGTGACTCTGGAAAGGCCTTAGCCCTTCGTTGCAACAAAGCGAGAGAAAATAACATCTTTATTTAAACACCTTTTGTAGGGAAAAGTTAGTGTATATTTGCACTCCCTTCAATTAAACTGAGTTAGAGATTTTTTTTTTTATTATTAAGCATAGCTAATACTGTGCACTCCAAGTGCAGTCATTTGTGAACTAGTCCAAGCCTGTAACCTTCTGGGAGACATCTTACGAGGGTTTTCTTCAGCAGAACAGCAGATACCAAGTGTCCCTGTGATATTTAGGCCCCTCTGGGCAGCACGGCTGTGTCCACTTACCGGTAAGGTCCATGGTGATTGGTCCTGGTGCACTATCACAAACCAGAGTAAGTCGTGTGACAGTCACATTGGGGACCGTTGGGTCTGTGGGATTCAAAAGAAAATGTAAGCACAGGGAAGAGACGTGTGTATTTGCTTTTCTTTTTTTTTAATTTTTTATTTTTTATTTTTTTGGTGCTGGGGATCGAACTCAGGGCCTTGAGCTTGCAAGGCGAGCACTCTAACCACTGGGCTAAATCCCCAGCCCAGCATTTGCTTTTCAAGTGGGAAAAAAGATTATAAAGAGACAAATAGTATCTGTGTCTGTAGTAGAAATAGAAATGGTGGTAGATTGACCATCCTTTGTCGTGATGGCCTTACGAATTGCAGCCGTGTTATTTCTACATCAGGTGCTCATGGGTTCATCTTAATTATTAACATCAAATATTTCACAAGTGGCAATACGTAAGGTGCTCTGCTTGCTGGGCACTTCTCCATGTCTCGGACCATGTGTTGTCCTGTCATTGTGCGTATGGCGGAGATGAGTGGTAGGAAAGAACTGAGAGCAAAGAGAGAAAATGAGAGCTAGTGGGGTGAGGGGAGTACAGTCTAAGTGGTGGTTCAGAGTCTTTCTGAATCCTCTGTGTGTGTAATTTTGCCTGCCTCATTGCATGGAAGACAATTATAGGGTCCGCTGCTTTGTCCAGTGTGCACAAATTGCGCCTCACACTCCTCACCCTGCAAGCGTGTGGTACCCTCTTCTTTGCTACCGCTCCTGAGTGGCTGCAGTGTGCCCCTATCTGGGGTCTCCCTGCCCCCAGTTACACACCTGCTACCACAGGAGCGTCCCCCAGCAGGGTCTTCTTGTACTTAGTTAGACTTTCATCATCTTTATCCATCTCCTGCAGCTCCTTCAGGGACTTTTGAGGTGGTGGCTTGTAATTGAGCTTGCTGTCTAGCTCATCGTCGCCTTCATCCAGCTGTGGCTCTGTATCCTTTTCTGTCATGTTGATCTGCTCAGAAAGAGGGAGGAGAGTCTGTTAGCCAAACTCCTGGATATGCAAGATATTTGTGGGGCTGCTGTTACCACCATCCTTGCTCTAATGGACTTCTAGAGTCATCAGTGATTTTACAGATTTTTCCTTAATTCAATCTCATTGTGTTTCATGAAATGAGAATATAATCTATTCTAGTCGTTTCTCTACTGGCCTGAATTACTCCTTACTGTGATGAATCTTTCCTATACACTGAATGCAACTGACGTGAAAGAAATAACTCATTCGTGAACGATATATTTCAAGTGAAGCATCATAACCTAAGCAGTCCCAGGCTGTGAACAACAGGCCAGTGAAATCGTTATAGGAATGATTGATCCTTCACTCTAGCCAGTCTTGCACCAAGCTCCCAGCATGCACAGTCTGTATTATGGGGGTTTTAAAAGACAGCCAAAGAATTATTGGCTTCTTCCAGTCTTTCTCTGAGCACCTGCAACATCTGAGGAATTGTAGACCTGATACCTGCCCGAGGTATCTGAATGGTTCCTGCCCAACAGTGCTAAAAACTTCTTGAGAGCAGGCACCAGGTTCTGTGTGTTTCTTGAATTCTTCCATAACTTTTGAGTTGTTCAGCAATTTATAAATTTTCATTGATTGATGCATTAGTTTCTGATGTGCAACAGAACAGCAAAGGCTTCTTAAATTATTCTACATAAAATTTTCAGTATAAGCCTGTTTTCAGCTCCCTGCCACCCACCTTCCCTTTCTGGACCTACTTCATTTCGGGTCCCTGCCTTAACATCCCAGGTTGCCAGCGACCTTGTGCTCTAAGGCCCCACCAGGGTGGCCCTGGAGTGTCCCTTCTTTTATCATCACCTACACTTACTTGTTTTATGTGAAAGCACTGAGGGGAAATCTAGTAATGTCAATCCACATGTAAGCGTTAGTGATGAGGACATGAGTAGTCACAGCTTTTCGGAACTGAAACTTCAGAGGTGCTATTTCTACCCTCTCATTTAATCACTGAGAAAATTGAGATGGAGAAATTAGGGGCGCCCATGTTTCACAGCTGGATGAGAGCTGCAGTATCTTAACCCAGAGGAAGAAACTCCTAGGGGAAGAACTTCCAGGCCTGTGTTTCCAGCAATGACAGAGGGTGACAAAGACATCATTCTCCGATTTCCTTCATGTCTGCCTTGAGAGTAACTCTTTTTGCTCCTGTGGGTCAAGACTTCATTGCTCCTAAGGGACTTACCTATAAGACGATACGTATCACATTGTTTCCTGAGTGACACTGCAAACCTCTCTGAAGTTCCCTGAGAGTGAAGATATTTCTTGCTCAAATCAGTTGTGGTTTTCCATTTCAATGTCACTAGCATTGACAGTTGGAAGAAAGATAACTGGCAAGTGAAGCACCGCCCCCCCCCCCCGATTTTTTGACATAACAAAAAGAAACAAAAAATAAAAGAAAAAGAGAGAGGAGTGGGGGAGAGGGGAAAAGGAACAGAGAGGGAGGGAGAGAAAAGAGAATATGGGGACGATATTCTTTCATTCATTATTTTTCTTCCAGCTAAATTACAAGCAAAATAAATAACAAGCAAAATGATAGGAGCCCTGACCAACTCTGAAAACAGTATCACTACACCAAGATCCACTTCCTGTACAGGAAGGAAACTTGTAGGCCTGTTCCTATGGCAACTCTTATTTCAGCAGAAGAGCCAGCATCCCTCAAAGCTCAGACTCTAGAGACCAGCACAAAAAATATAGCTACTAACCCAACTCATGTTGTGAACGACACTTAGAGGAGATGAATGAACTGGTTGGGAAAATGTGGTGGGCGGATGTTTTAAATTGTGGGTCATTTATGTACAATCACTAAGGAGCACATGAACAATCCAGGGAAGGCTAATCAGATGAGATATTCTCATCTGGTGGCCTGAAGAGGCTCAGAAAAAACTCAGAGCCCACATAACAAAGCTTGCAGAGCATCAGGAAGGCTATTTATACTAATAAGGGCAACTCAGCCCTGTGGTCAGGCATTTCTGGAATATATCTCTTGTTTCTAACAAGTCACCTGTCTGAAGCCTATCAGATGGCAACATTAGATCCAGCCATTAGCTCAAGCTGTTCTCATTCACCTGCAGGGAATTGTAATTCTAGAGCTTCAGATCTCAATTTTGAAGGGTGGGGGAGACAGACAGAGAGAGAGAGAGAGAGAGAGAGAGAGAGGTGTCTGGTTTAGCATAAGATTTGCCAACATCTATGTGACCATTGGCAAATCAGTTTATCCATCATCCAGGTCTTAATCTTATTGTCACATCTGAGATCCATGTCAGTTCTATATTTTCTTGATTCATTGCAAACATAATTATTATAATTATTTCATACGAATAAGAGATTATTTTTGAAGACATCAAAGAGTGGAGGTATAGGATTACTGCATGAATTTGGTGCAGTCAAGAGGAGGAAATTCAGGCCCTCATGAACAGAATTTGGTCTAATTATAACATAAAAAGAGGTAAGAAGTCAGATGATTCTAAACTAGCTTAGTCTGGAAAGCTGGTTAGAAAAAGATGATGTGTAATGATACAACAAATAAAAGAATTGAAATGCCATTCTTGGGGATATCATTTTAGAGCAAAACTAAGGTCACAACTTAGTTGGTGCTCACCTAATTCACAAGGGATTGGACCCTGGCACATACTGATGTTTAAGACATTCAAAGAGTGGAGAAATGAATGGAACTTGGGAGTTTTACTCACATTAAAAGGCCCAAGTGGTCTGATTGGTTGTTTTAAATCTTTTTTTGGAGTTATGGGTCTTTTAGAAAATTTATGAACATCAAGTTCCTTATCCCAAGGTGGAAGGAATAGAACCCTAAAATTATGCAGATGATCCAGAGTTTCACGAACTCTGAAGTCCTTCGTAGCCTTCATTGGAATTTGAGATCTCTAGATTAGGAAATGATCTTGAAACTGTAACTTCTTGGAAACCAGAAGCAGAGAAGAGGGTTACAGAGAAAGCATATACAGATGAGGCCCAACCAGGACATTGACCCCACTGAGCCTCAAATCTGGGATCATGTCTGTCCACCTAACCGTTTGACATGCAGGAGCAGAAAATGTCAGGTGACGTCTGTGTCTCAAGGATCCTGACCAGGATGGCTGGCAAAGCAGGACCACAGGCGCACAGGGGAGCCCTTCAGAAGAGCCCTGTGGTCAGTCTGTTTGATTTGGGATGATTGTCTCTTCGCGGAACTGGCTTTCTCATCCCTGAACAAATGTTTCATCACTGTGGATCGTATTCTCCGCATCTTGGGAGAGGGAACGATAGGACACCGTCTCTAGATGTTTTACCTTCCTCAACCTGTCTGTAGATTCTTCCTGATCCGCAGTCATGTGTCGACTAAATGACCAGAAATTCAGTTACCTTATCGCACTAGTGTATATCAGAGAACGTCTATCTCTGTTTTATTATTTTAAATTTATGTGAATTCCCAAAAGATGCTTTATGTATATTTTTTCCCAGATACAAAGTTACTTGTACTGAGCAGCGCTCTTTGCATAATTAGGGATATAATTACAATAACAGAAACTAGTTACTAAGTTTTATCCTGAGCCAAAAACTTAGCAATTTTGTGGTAAATGCTCTCTCTCTCTCTCTCTCCCCCATCTCTCTCTCTCTATATATATAAAATTACCAATATATAATATATATTACCTATATATATTATTCCATTGAATAATCACAGTATTGTAAGGTAGACACTCTTACACTTTACCAGGGCAGAAACTGGGACAGAAGAAAGTACTGAATATTTCAATCACAAAGAATTTAAAATCTCCTACTCACATTCTGAATGAAAAGAGTGATGGCTGAGACTCTAAGAAGGAAGTATTTGCTATGCATATATTTAGCAAGCCACTAACGTCCAGAATATAGAAATTGATGCTTCCTCTAAATCAATCTTTTAAAAATTTTGTTGTACACGTTTAAATTGTAAAATGCAATTTTTGATAATTATATAGGTAGACATAGTAAGGTTACTATAATCAGGGAAATTAACATATCGCTCACATAGTTACTTTTCTGTAGCAGGAACACTTAAAATCTACTCTTTAAACCAAAAATTCTGAGTACAGAGCAGTATTAAGTGCTGTATCGCAATTTTTTATTTCCCAAGTAATCTCTTAATCTCAGATTCTCCCAAACATAGGTGGTATATGGTTTGACAGTGATTTCCCAAACAATATGTGTATATATGTAACTACCAAGATCAAATTTCCCTTTTTTATCCGTCCATTTTATAGATGTGTGTTGAAGTGAGAATAGCAATTTTAGGAAAATTCTACAGATTGTTTTCCAATCCCATCATCTGAAGGACCAATTTTATTCTTGATAATAATTTCAGTGGTCATCACATACAGCACACTTTGTTTTGTTTTTGTTTTTGCTTTTGTTTTTTTGAGGATTATCTCATTGAGTTCTGTGGACATTGTTATTCTCTCAAAGATCAAGTATCAGATCTCAGGCTGAATAACTGTCCTTGGGGTTGGGGATTTAGCTCAGTGGTGCCATGAAGACGTCTCATGCAAGGGGCAGAATGAATGACAGGCTGAGTGCAGGCTGTACTCTGCCCCTTCAATTGTCTTTATTAAGAAGTTGTGACAAAATTAGAGCTTGTTAGTCATTTGGGGACTGTCACTGGGGGTGCCCAAGCAGGAACAAATGCTTTTCATAAATTCTGCAAGGTTAGTTTTAACAAAGCAAGGAGACGTCACATCGGGATGGGTTCAGGGCAACTTTGTCCTTGTGCTACCTTGCTCAAGCTGATCAACCTCTCTGGGCCCCAATTTCATCTACAGCAAAATGAAATCATTACATTAGAAGTCCTCTGAGATCCTTTCTTAATTCAGTGATGTGAATGCTCCCTAGTTTATTGCAGGAGTCAAGCGAGTCGCTCACTGCCTTGAGCCTCAGTTTTACCACCAGCAAAGTGGAAATAAAAACCCTTTCTTGTGGCATTGAAGGGTTGAAGAAAACATAAGAAAAATTTAGGCCAACAGTGGAGGTTCAATTGATATGCACTTTTTTTCCTTTTCTCCCTTCCCTGACCCTGCTGCATATGGCCTCTTTCATGGACAGCTTCAGTGAAGTTAGGACACAGATCTCCTGGGTACCAAATGCTTTCCCTTGGACAGGAGCTGGACAAGTCCGAGCCTTCCTCCTCAAAAACAGACTGTTTCTTGGAGGATTAGGGGAGAGACCAGAAGTTCTGGGAATTACAAGGACTATTTATAAATGGAATCAAGCTTAAAATGGGACTGTAACTATTACATTTCTTTTGAAAACTTCCACATAAACAATTTAATTTTAGATGTTATTTGTTGTTCCCTTGCCTAATTGAAACCAGAGGTCACTCTGTGAATAATGAGAAATATCAGTGGGTACGAACAGCAGCTGATGGAGAGATTTCCCTCTGGCTTTGGAATAAAATGTAGGGGAAACTTAACTCACGTCCCAAAACAAAGCTGCATCTTCTAGTGTGCTGGATTATGCATCTAGACACACAGGCCACAAGGACTTGAGTATTAGGTACAAGAGGTAGAGACAAGGAAGGGGAGGGGAGAGAGGGTGAAAAGTAGGAGCGAGGGGAGAGAGGGTGAAAGATGATAGGGAGGAGGGAGTGGGGGAGATGACAAAGGAGGAGGGAGAGGCGGAAAGAGAGAAGACAGGAGGGGAGGGGAGGAAAAGAGAGGAGAGGTAAGGAAAAGAGGAGAGGGGAGAAGAAAGGGGAAAGCAGGGGAAGGGAGGGGAGGGAAGAAGAGAGAAGAAGGAGAAGGTGGGGCAGAGAGGAGGGAGAGAGATGTAGCAGAGGTAGAAGTTTCCCTTCCCAAAAGTCCCTATGCAGCCCTCAACATTCTGTTGCCCCATTGTCTCTATTCCCTGCTGACAAAGATATGTCCTACTTTCTGAATCTGGGGCTGCCCGTCCCGAGTAGGTCCTGGAAAGCTTGGGGTCTCTGAAAAACGTGACATTTCAGAGCTAGGAAGAGTTTGTCTGCTTTGCTGCCTGCCTGGCGATTTGGCACATTTGGGCACTGCAAGTTTTCCCGTCAGGACACCGGAAGGGGCTTCTCTCCATCGTGGAGTCCTCCCTGATCTCATGTCTAGCAACATAGAGGGTCAGATGCTCCCTGAGCCACTCAGGGCTGCACTCTACCAACTCATCTAAAACACCTGACGTTTCTAAACTGGGTGAAAAGAACCCAACCAGTTCCTGAGAGCATATTTTTTAATACAAGTTAAAGATCCTAATCAATCCAGAGGAGGATACAGTTTTCTAGAAGCAGAATGCGGTAACATTTTCCTTTGTAAGAAAAAGAACGCATTATTTCCTGTGCATTCCCAGCGTGCTATTCTAAGCCGGGTTTTCACGCAGGACAGAGTACTCAGCAGAGCCCCGAGCTTTGCTGAGTTCCCACCTCATGAAGTCGCTCACGGATATTATTGTAAATAATCCTCAAGGAAAACTACGCGTTGCGGAAACCATTGTTATGTAAAAGTCTATACTTCGGCAGCTCAGGATATTCACAGACGCTTTAAATTAAGAGTGAAATGTTAGACAGAAGTCAGACAATTTGACTGATCACTTGTGCTGAGAATATGAGACCCTCGAAGGAAGCCCAAGTCAATTTTTACCAACTCTGGCTAAAACCAGAGAGGAAACCAGAGTTTAATCCAACTGAGAGCTGTTTGCTAAGCACTTACTGAATAGATGCTGAAGTTTCAGGAGCAACCTGAGACCTGGGGCGTGTCGCTGTAGACTCTGACACAGGCAGTAAGATCACTGGTGCAGCCACAAGGAAGTAGAGAAAATTTCTTCCATGGCACATTTTCTAAAACCCTGTTCCGAGGCATCGTGGCTCTCAGTCCCTCTTTGTATCAGTATGTGACTTCAGACCACACTGGTCTGAGTCTTGACGTTCCTTTGCTGTCTTCTAGAGATGAAGATTTGAGTCTCTAACGTCAGACCTGGTATACGGAAGGCAAGTGAAGGAGGCTGGTTCTCTTTCTCTGTCTGCTTAGTTGTTACTCCCCAGGGCTCCTCTCTCCCTACTTGCTTAAGTTTGTAGTATAATGTGTTCTTGTAAGTTTTCCTCAAGATAACTTTGTTGTGTTAGGCTCCCACCGAACACAGACCCTTGTTGTTACTGAGAACATACTTCCTTCTTGACGAACTCATGCTCTATAAAACAAGGACTCAGTTCCACTGCCTGGAAAATGTCCACCAGCTATAACACGGTTTTCCCTCGTAGGCTGATCTGTGCAGCCTGGGCGAAGAGTGAATTGTTCTCGCAGAAGTCTCCATATCTCACAAGAGAATAAGATGATTGTGTTACTACATCTGTGCTATATTTGGCATTGGGAGGGCCATTTTCTTACAAATTTAACAAAAAGAAATGCTGAGACCAGTGACGCCTGTTGGTGACTGGACCCCTAGCCACCAGGTCACCACTAATCTCTTGATTTCCTTGATTATTTGATTATTTCTGTCGTGAGGATCGAATATGCCAAGGCTGACTACAACAGCTCTTGTCTCCGTGCATGGGGACAACTACAGGTCCTCTATGTGGCACTAATTTCCTCTCTCACCTTGAATGAAGCCTGCGGCTTATCAGATCCACACCAGAAAGTACCCTGGGTCTGACTTTAATCACAGACTGCTCAGAAGATACTGGCTGGGAAATCAGGCAAGACAGTATTTCAGTCATGTCTACAGCGTTTCTAATGGTGGCCGAAATTCAGGACTTGACAGTTTGCAGATCTACTAACCAGTGTCCTAGCGGGAGCCATTTAGATACTTCTAGAATCTGTCTCTTTAAGAAATTACTTGGTATTTTTCATGTTTGCTTTTAGTTCTCTCAAGTATAAAGGGTTATTAATTTTTTTTGACACCACAGTGGATATGTTTCTGCCCATCCCACTACAGGAATTTAAAACTCAGTTTTCGTTCATGGTAGAAATTCTATCAGCATATAACAGAAAAGGAAGCAACAGTGTGTTCCACCACACTTCCCCTCACCAACCAAGTCCTTTTGTACTGGACGGGAGGACTTCATTGTACATTTCTCTTATATCACCAGACAATTCTGTAGTGGAAAACAGTTTGGTATTTGACAATTCTGAACCACTTTTTTCTCAGTCTCATTAAACAGTCTGCTTAAAAACAGGAAACCACACATCTCCACCCCAGCACAGCCCAACACACACCAACGTGATCCGTATCAATTTAGACCTCTCTGCCTCTGAGCTTGGCTGGGTGCCTGTCCCTACCTGCAGGAAACCCTTCCAGGCCCCCCCAAGCAGGTATGCTCTTGGGTCCTCTCCGGAACATCCCCGTTTCTTCCCCCGGCTGCAAGCCTCCTCGCCCTCCCTCCTTTAGCTGCTCCTGAGTCATTGCTCTAACTCCCCCCTCTGCAGAGCTGTGCCAGCAGCCTCTTTAGCACTTTCTTATCATCAAGTTGGTTGTAAAGAGAATTGTCCGCTTACAAAAAATCTGTCAAGGGCAGTCGCCTGGTTCAGAGATGTCCTACATCGCCCTGAGCTCACCTCTTCCTCCCCAACCCCATGGCATTTGAACTCACATTCAGCGCTTCACGTCTCTGTCGTGTGCCTCTGTCTCTCAACTCTGACTTCTGACTACTGGCAGTTAGAACAGGAAGGAAGTTAGTGAGGAAAAAAAAAAATGTTTTAAACCTCCTTGAAAAGGAAACCCTGCGCTCCCTGTAATTCTGTTCCTTTGCACAGCCTCTATCTTGATCAGCCAACTATGAGCAGCATTCTTGCCAATTAATGTCACATGTGGGAACAAGACAGCCCATGTGCAATGATATGCGTGAATGTGCATGCAAAGGTTGGAGCCTATAGCCATGCGTGGTGTGAAGAACTGTGGGGATGTGTCTAAAAATCAACTCGTTTCAGTGCATAAGCCTCATGCGGCAAGCAGTCTAAAACCAGTAGTAGTAACAAATTCAAAGAGGCTTTGCTTTCTACCACAAACTTCTGTTCCTATTAGGTCCCTGCCAGCTTCTTTATCAGCCAGATATTTTGAAAATGTTGGCAGTGCAGGCAGAGTGGAAATTAGGAATGCTAAATTTATATACTTGATGCTAAGTTCAAAATTTTGCTCTCACACATATTTTGGGGGTTTTATTGGCTATAATTTCAAGATGTAGCTTCATAGTGCACCACAATCAATCAAGTTCTGTTTGTCATCATTTTTGCTAGTTTTCGTCCGAATTAAACAAACAAACAGAAGCTAAAGCACTGTCTTTGATTAAATTTAGGAATGCAGATTACAAAATAAAGCGCAACTTGACTAATACATAGTCTTCCAACTCAGAATCTGTGACGATTTAACAAGTGCTAAAATTGACTTTGTCCTGCATTTGAGGAAATGGTTTATGAAGTAATTTAAATGAGAACAAGTTGGAAAGGCCATATTTAAACCATTTGAGGAACAGTTTTTGAGCCTATACGCCACACTTAGTCTATACCTTCCCTTAGCTGTTGTTAATAATGTTTGTTTATATTAATATTTTAATGCTTAGTATGTACATCTATGTTTAGCACTGACTAAGCAAATATGCTCAGAGAAGCTGACTTTTAAAAATTCAACTGCAGAGCATTTTCTTTATTTTGTAATTGTTTCCATGGACTATATCTTGTCCTTGAAGTCGATGGAACTGAATGGCCAAAAGGATGGCAGTCATTTGATGTGGAAAAATATATATAAAAAGGAAAACAGCACATAAATTAAAAAATGAAAAGGAAAACAATGCGTAATTAAAATGAATAAAGGTGCTAAAACCAAATATGGTTTACTATTATGAATTTCAGCATCCTACAGATAGACTGTAGCACTTGAAGTAAAGTATATCATCTTATTGTAAATAAAAGCAAATACTGATTCATACAGAAGGCAGTACATATTTTAGCTTCATAACCTCAGGCAGGGCCATATTTATTCAATAAATTATATTTTCTGAGCGCTGCTTCTCTTCTAGGGAATGTTGCCAGCTTTGGTATGCCCAGTAGACAGACAAAATCTCCGCTTTCTTGGTAGAACTTTGGCTATAGCAAGGAGACTGGCAATTAAACAGTAACATACGTGGGACATTGAGTAATACAGTGTACATTTAAATTTTAAAAACTTATTACAGTAAAAGACACATTGCCCTGAATTCCCCTCAAAATACTCCCTCTCACTTCAAACACACTCGTCCCATTGTTCGTTCTTGCCGCTTTCAGAACCAGTTCTGGAGGCCCTTTCTGCCGGAAGTCTTTAGTTATGCTGTTGTGGTTGTCTCAATGTCCTGAGTCAATTCAAAACACTTACCTTTCATGATCATTCTGAGTTTGGAGAAGAGCCAGAAGTCACATAGTGCTAGACACGGTGGATAAATGTGTTCAAAGTGAGGGGTATTAGGGATTAATGGCAATGTACTTTTACTACATGTAATAATTTTTTAATTTAAGCAGTCACTGTGTATTTTGATTACTCCTTGTATTAATTGCAACAAAAAGTATTTGAAATCGGACATGGTGGATTCATGATTTACCTGCCACCACTCATGTCCACGTCTCATGCTGTGGGGGAAGACATCGCAGGTCAGGCATCACATTTCTTCCCTGCTGAGCTGAGCCCACCGTGTCTGCACAACTTTTCTTTCTTGTGGTGAGGATTGAACTCATGGCCTTGCTAGGCAAGCTCTGTACCACTGAGCTAAATCCCCGACCCCCTGACAACTATTCTTAATGCAGTGCTTTAGGCAAAGGCATTGAAGGTATTTCAGGATGCAAAACTCTGTAGAATCGGGTGGAGATGAGTCATCCATGTGCCACTATTGAGGAAGGAGAGAGCCTTGATAATTTCATCAAATTTTCCAAGGGATCTCTGACTTCAAAAGGATTAAAAATGAGTAATTTATAATCACTTGGGTGATATAATGATGAGCCGCTAGCAGAGGGCAACTGCTAGGACTTCCTAAAATATCTTTCAGCATCTCAGTCAGGGTTGTGGTCCACCAAAATTACCACTTCTCATGTTCTGCTCATGCGGGTCATTGTTCACATGTACCTATCAGGTGGGAAAACCAAAGAGATTCCTTTGACAGAATTAAAATGGCAGATACTCCGCTTCTAGCCCATGCTGATAAATGCAGGTTATATACTGAGATCCCCTTTCCTCATATCCAAGCTTCTGCAAATAGGACAAAGTCCTCATCGTGATAAAGAGAAAATAAATTGACTATTGTGGTAAGGAGAATGTGCCTTCCCTAAGCGCATAAGCACTGCAGTGTTCAATGAAACCAGCAGACCTTGGAAACCTGCTTAAGAATATTCAGAAAAATCATTAAACCTTTGAAGTATTTTCTGACTGTTTCAGGATACAACCGAAAGGTATATTGTGGTGAATCTGTCATGAGGCTTTTGTTATTAGCTTGAAAAAGTGACAAGAGAACGTCCCTTTTATTACACAGGCACATTTCTTAGAAACCACAAGTAAAGACACTCAGGGAAGGTTTTCTGCCCTGAAAGTTGTCCATTCTGGAATATGTCTGCGTAGCGTTCCCGGTACCATGGAAGGAGGTGGGAGTCCCATTTCAGGGCAGCGATCCTGGCTCTCTCTCTGTCCGTGTGTCCTTGGGCCGGTGGTTAGATTTCTCCGAGTGTTAGTTTTCTTATCCATAAAGAGGGATGATACTAATTTTTAGCATTGCTGGAAGAATCGGAAATGAATGTGATATCTAGCAGAATTTCTACCCCACAATATGTGCTTGTTAAGTGGCCCAGGCTAAGAAATCATCACCATCATCAAGAGAGTCATTTTCATCTATGTGCTCATGATCAGCCCACTTACGTATCATATCTTATCTCTTCCTCCTTTGAAACTTGCCACCGCTGACCAATGTGTGTGTTTTCTGAACTCCTAGAATATGAAACCGTGTTATGCAATATATATGACATATTGAACTATACTGTGAATTGTATATTTTTTTGAACTTCTGGAGTGTGCCATTACATAATTTAGTACTTTAATAGACAATTTTACATACTATTAAGTGATTATTTTGTGAACAGTGAACTTATTTTTCCACCCAAACATAAAATACTTCAGCAAAGGGTTATGTCTTACATACTTTGTACTCTGTGGAGTACCTAGAGCAGTACTCAGCTGGACTGTGGAAGAATTTTTGTAAATCTCTTCAGTAGAAATACACGTGTCTAAATTAAATAGCTATACAAGCATTCTGGCCCTACTCCATCTGTTTCTTCCAGTGAGAATGTGGCCCTGGGGAAAGATAACTATAAATATGGATATGTGTCAGCAAAGTCACTAAGACCAATTTTTCCCTACTTTTCTTCATATACAGTCGCTTGGTTCCTAATGACATAAGAATTGTATCATTAAGCAATTGTGCTACTGCACAAACACCACAGAATATACATACACAAACCCAGATGGAATAGCTTATTACACTCCTGTGCTGTGTGGTGTAGCCTATTGCTTCCGGTACCAACCCGTACAGCAGGTTACTGTACTGGCTACCAGAGGCAATTATAACACAATGGCAAGTATCTGCATGTTTAAGCATATCTACGCATAGAAAAGGTACGGTAAAAATATAGTATAAAAGATTTAAAAAATGAATATAGACCATGAGTCGAGCGTGCGGAACTAGGAGTTGGTCCGGGTGAGTCATGGGTGAGTGGGAAATGAGTGAAGGTGTGGAATTTTACAGTGCCTCCTCGGACTTAATAAACACCATATTCTTAAGCTGTACTACATTTATAAAAACATATTTTTCTTTCTTCATTAATAAATTAGCTTATTATAACTTTTTTACTTTATGAATTGTTTAATGAATTTTTTTGACTGTTGTGTAATAGTGTTTAGCTTAAAATATAAACATACTGCCCCCCTTCTTGGTAGTATTTGTGACTGAACATAGAGCCTCATGCATACTAGGCAAGCACTCAATCCACATTTTTATATGTTCTTTAAGGTTTTTTTTAGTTATAAACTTTTTTTACTTTTTAAAATTTTCATTAACAATGAAGACTCAAATACACACCTTGGCCTAGGCCTGTATGGGTCATGGTTGTCAACATGGCCATCCTCCACCTCCACGTCCTGTCCCATAGGACAGTCTGTATGGTGCAGTAACAGGCATGTAGCTGTCATCTCCTGTCACAACTGTGTCTTCTTCTGTAATTCTTCCTGAAGGACCTACTGGAGGATGTTTTACAGTTTACTTTTCTAAAAGAGTAAGTAGAAGGAACATGTACTAAATAATGATACAAAGTACAGTATAGTAAGTACATAAACCGATTACCTAGTCATTTATTTTCATTATCAGGTATTATGCACTATACCTAACTGTGCTATAGTGTTACACAACTTGCAGTATGGGTTTCTTTCCACCGGCATCACCACAAGCTCATAATATATTGTGTTACTACAGTACCATGGCGGATATCACTAGGTGACAGGAATTCTTCAGCTCCCATCATTTATCTTCAGTGTCTTTATCTGAGCAGTTACCTGAGCCACCTCAGTGTCCTGAATTGATTCAGAACATTTACCCTTTGTGGTCATTTTGACTTTGGAGAAGTGCCAGAAGTCACACGGGGCCGGATCTGGGAATGAGGTGGATGAGGAGTCACTGTAATGCTTTTGTAAGTCCACCTCTCCCTTGCATGGCTCTCAACAGCAGCATTCACTGTATGTTTGATCACATGCCATAAGGACACTTAGGAAAGAGGACTTCTCGAACTGCTTTAGAAAGTGGCAACAATGTTGGGATAAGTGCGTTGAAAGCAAGGGAATAGTATTTTGAGGGGGATTAACGATGGTGCCTTTTCCTGTAAAAATTTTAAATTTAAGCATTCACTATATATTGTGATCACAAGGCGTATATGACATAATGGACTACGTTGTGCAATTCTTCGTTACCTTGGTGAAAAGACTAAGTTTTAAACTTAATAGACAATAATTCTCAGTTATATATCAGAACCAACAAGTACAAAGATTGACAGACACATCCTTGACCCCTAAGTTGCTAATGATATAGATGGGGAAAGAAATTACAAATTTTAAAACTGTGACCGTGGGGTTGAGGATTGAGCTCAAATCATAGAGTGCTTGCCTAGCAAGTACAAGGCCCTGAGTTTGATCCCCAGCACTGCCCCCCCAACAAAGTAACTTAAAACTGTGACCACAGGAAGACATATATATATAAATAGATGTATGGTGTTTATGGGAGAACATATAAGGATATCAGGGAAGGCTTCTTGGAGGGAGTGACTACAGTGCTTACAGAATAGTAGGTGTTGGATGTTTGAAGTGGGGAAAGTCGGGGGTATTTGAGGCAGAGGAAAAGCATGAGGGATGCCCTTGTGTTCCAGAATGGTGTGGCATGGAAGGAAGTAACTCAGGTTGCTGGAATGTAAAGTGTGTGTAGCATGAGGATAAGAGGACAGGCACGAAGTCAGGGTCTAGAGGACAGTGGGCTTCTGATGCTATATTAATAAGGAACTTGGCCTTGATCTCATCTGAGATGGTGAGCCACTGAGAGTAAAGGGATGTTATGACTTGTGTCTAGATGTCCCCCCCAAGCCTCGTGCAGTCATAGGTGGGGCTTTTTTAGAGGTGAATGGATGTAGAATGTGTGATGCTGGGATTAAGGGCGTGTGATTACTAAATTAATCTACTGATTGATTTGGCACCCATCCTAAATTGAGTAGTTTAGATAGAATATAAAAGGGGCAGAAAAGCTGTTATTGTCACTTGCTGGTTGCTGCTTCACTACTGGCTACCTTCTGCCTGCCTTACTTTGTCATGAACTGTTTCTCTGTCATGCCACCCTGCCTCGGAGCCAGCCGATTGCGGACTGAACCCTCTGCAAACTGTGACTCCAATAAACCTTTCCTCCTTTAACCTTGGGTGTCGGGTATTTTGTCTCAGCAACAAGAAAAGTAACTAAGACAAGAGACATGATTGGTTTTGAGTTTTACATAGTTTGGTAAACTGATACGGAAGAATGCAATGTGTATAAAATCCATCAGGGGGGATGAACCAAAACACTCAGATACTGTCTTAGCTCCTTTTCTCCTTGCTGAAACAAAATACTCAACACCCAATGTTACAGGAGGAAAGATTTATTTCAACTCAGTTTGTAGAGGTTTTAGTCCATCGTCAGCTGGCTCCAAGGCAGGGTGGCAGGGTAGAGGGGCATCACAAGGGAGGAACAGTCCGTGCCAAGGCAGGTTGCAGGCAGCGAGCAGCAAGCAGTAGCAAGCCGGCCTTTCCATTCTCCCTTTATATTCCATCCAAGCTATAAACTATTGATTGGTGCTACCCACACGCAGGTTGGGGCTTCCATAATCCACACCCAGAACTATGCTAAACCCATTTAGTCACCACAACTCTTAGTGCCAGTATTACATACCCTAGATCTACCCACTTCCAAAAAGCCCCACTGATGAGCACATGAGAGGGGACATCTTCGAGGGGATATCTTTGGGGAGGACATCTGGATACAAGCCATAACAGACATACATAGAGGTGTTCACCTTTGAGAAACTTACAGGCAAAACTGGAAAATTTTGGTGATTGGTGGAAAAACGAAGAATGAGGATGAGGAGAAATCGGGGGTTGCAGCTGGCTTCTGGATTTTTTGTTAGGGTCCTCAATGGTACCACCTACTGTGAAACAGCATACACACTGAGGAACAGATGTATTGCGGGAAATTATTTGAGTTAGGACATGTTGAGTGTTCAATTAAGTGATGTCATTCCTAGGAGGGGGATTTCTGACAGACATAAAGATATGTAAGCTTGGATTTCGAGTGCAGGCTAATGATTTATACATCAATAGACTATACATGGTCATTTAAATCAGGCCACCCCCATGGTGGTCTGTGTACTAGCAGACTGGCATCTCTGAAGGTCTTGTTAGAAATGAAAATTCTCAGGCCCAGCTCCAGAGCTTCTCTTTCAAAACACCTGGGGTTAGATCCCGGAATCTATGTTTTAGAAAATTCTGTGGGTAAACTGCGTATATGGATTTAAACTGTATATATGGACAAGTCACCCAAGAGTGTAGAGAAGTCAGCCAAACTTGGGGAAATGCTGTTGGCCCTACTTTCAGTGAATAACTTACTGACTCCTTATCTTCTCCTCTGCAGCAGCCAGGCCGTGCCATGATTGTAATCATGCAAGCATACTCATAATCACATGACTTTCAAACCTCTAGGAACCTTCCGTCCACTTAGAATAAATGGATGTCTTTTCTGTGGCGTACACGTTGCCTCACCGTGGTAGCCATCCTCCAAGACCACCCTTCGTATTCAGCTCTGATCACACTCTATTAGGGTTGGTCTGTGTGACCCATAGACTGTGGCGTGTTGTATTATAAAAGACCTTGTACTTTCTCTCTTGATCTGTCCTAAATTTCTCATTCTGTGGGAAGCCAGATACCATGTCATGTCAGTGCGACACTCAAGTCCCTTATGACATATCTACATTAGTGAAGAACGGAGTGAGCCATCCTGGAATTGAGTCTTCTAGCTCCCAAAGACTACCACCTCAGCTGACAGCCGGACTGTGAACTTATAAATGACTCTGAGCAGGAGCTAGTTGTGCTCCTCCTGCACTGACCTTCAGAAACTGCCTGGTAATAGATGTGCATGGTTAGAAACTGCTAACTATAAGGAAGTTTGCTATGCAGAACCAGATAACTGATATATCCATGATCTGGTTCCTGGCAATACTCTAAACTCATCTCCTTACTTAGCTGTTGTTCACTCCATTCCAATTCCTTGCTAACCCTTTCATGAGAGATAAGTTCCCATTTAGGGCTCATCCTTTTTGTAGGAATGCATTTACCCCACATGCGCATACTTGATTAATTTCTTTATTCAAATCACTGCTCTAATGCCAATCTGTCATCGAGGGCCTCTGTAACCATTATCTAAAAATAATGCCTCTTTCTCATAATCCTGCTTTATTTTTATTTACAGCAGGTCACATCTCCTGGTATATTTTTTTGTGTTCTTAACATTTATCATCATGTTTCCACAAAGAATGTGAACTTGATAAGGGCAGGGACCCTGTACTGTACCCATTATCTAGAACTGCCCACACACATTGTAGACCATCTGCGCATGTCCATGGAATGTGTGAAAAAGGATATGCATTGGGAAACATCAGGATTTAGGAAAGAAGAACTAGAGATGCTCACAAAGGCAGCAGAGTAGCTTGAGAAAGAGGAATGGCCTCAGAGGAGAGGTAGGAGGAGATCATTGACTCAGCTGACGTAGGTCATCTGAATTTAAGCTTGGGCTAAATATTTCCTTGTTTGCTACTTTGCTTAGGTTGAGGTACTGCCTTCTTAGGGATTTTAGAATAACAATTTTTAACTATATATTTTGAAATAATTGTAAGTTTATAGGAAGTTGTAAAGAAATGTCTGGGAGCTTCGTTTACTCAGTCTCCCCCAATGTCAGAATCTTACTCAACTGTGTACAGTATCAACCCAGGAAAGCGACATTGGTACAATTCTCAGAGCTTACTTGGATACCCCCGCAATGTGTATGGAGATAAATATGTCTATGTATACAATGGCTAGCTCATGTTCCACCTGTACCGAATCACTGGCCTGTGTACCATCTCTATACGTTTTCTTCAATTTCAAGAATACCATATAAATGGAGCAATTCATACTGTTGAGATTGAAAATTTTCATTTACCATAATTCCCTTGAGATTCATCCAAGTTGTTGCCTGTATAATGACTTCATTTCTTTTTGTGGCTGGGCAGTATTCCATGGCACAAAAGTACTGTAGTTTGTTTATTCACTTACTGTAAGAGATTTGGACTGTTTCCATTTGGGGGCTACTATGAATCAAGCTGCTAAGCACATTTGTGTACAAGTTTCTGAGTAAAACTAAGTTTTCTCTTCCCTGATAAATACCTAAGAGTACCACTACTAGATTGTATAGTAAATCCATGTTTAGCTCTAGAAAAGCCTGCCAAGCAGCTTTCCACTTGTGCATTGCAGCATTCCTCCTTGCAATGCACAAGTGATCCAGTTTCTCTGCATTCTTGCCATTGTTTAGTATCATCACTTTTATTTTCTTTTTAGTCATTCTCTTAGGGATGTAGTCATTTCTCCTAGGGGTTTTGATTTGTATTTCCCCAATGGGTAAAAGCATCTTATGTGCTTATTTGTTGTTTATATATCTTCACTGATGAAGTATCTGTGTTTTTACTCATTTTTAAATATTTGTTTGCCTTTTTAATATTGAATTTTGAGATTTCTTTGTATTTTCTAGATACAAGTTTGTCTTTTAATTCTTTATCAGAGTTTTTCACAGAGCAAATATTTTTAATTTTAATTAGATCAAACTCATCAATTTTTCTGGCCGAGAGTTACACTTTTGCTGAATGATCTAAGACATCTTCTGTAAATCCAGCATACTAATGATTTTCTCCTACACTTATTTATACAAGTTTTATAGTTTTCAATTTTACATTTAGTCCTATGGTGCATTTGGGGCTAATTTTTGTACAGGATGTGAGGTGCAGATGTGAAGTTCTGGGGGCATAATTCATAGCATTAGGTTGAGATTCTTATTTTGGTCTCTTGATGTCCATAGCCATGGTGTCCACGATTCAGTGCCATTTGTGGAACAAGCTTTCCCGCCTCCATTGAATTATTTTTGCACATTTGTCACGGAATAATTTGGCAGGTTTGTGTGGGTTTGTATCTGAGTTGTCTTCTCTGTTTCATCAATCTGTACGTTTTAGCCAATGCTCCTGTGAGTTCTCCAATTTCCAGTTTGCTGAGACATTTTATTGTATTGAGTTTTGCCAAATAGCTCTTCTTCTTCAATTGATAGATCAGATGACTTTTCGTCTTTAGACTGTTAACATCATAGATTATGTGCATTGATTTTTGAATATCTAGTATCTTTGCAAGGCTGGACTAAATTCCATTTTTATTATCACTGTCTGCTTTAGGGTAAAATATACCTCATGAAACGCATTCAGAAGTGTTCCTTTCCTCTGTTTTGTGGGAAAGAATATTATATTGTCAATTAACGAGTTATTTTTTCAAAATTAATAATTCTGTTGTGAAGAATCAAGATGTAGAGTATTAAGGGAAAGAGGGGCTGTGCTTATACATTTCTTCATTTACCTGGGGCTGGGGATTTAGCTCAGTGGTTAGAGTGCTTGCCTAGCAAGCTCAAGGCCCTGAGTTCGATCCCCAGCACCAAAAAACCAAAACAAAACAAAACCAATACTGCACATTTCTTCTTTTACCTTTACAGTGGGAAGCACATTTTAGGAGATCTCAAATATGGAGGAACTGTGACTTTAATGTGTTTTCCTGCTCTCTGGTATTTTAAGAAACACGAAAGAAAGATTAGAGATTAGCACTTGTGTAAGCAGCTTACAGGACAGCTAACGTAGTAATTATTTTGAATCTGCCCTTTAACTACTTCCATATATTTAATTAATAATGCTTTCCCATTTGTTGGAGGGTATCAAGAAACAATGATTATAGAGCTATGGAATTTTTTAAGGCATTTAATTTAGTTTTTAAATTTGCATATAGCAAAAATTACCCCTTATGTACACGAGTTTTCACAAACACATGAATTTGTACATCCACCACTGTAATGAAGATGTTACAGTTGAGTGGGCTAAAAATAGCCCACGTTCTTGTGTATGACAAGGAAAGAATTGCCAAGTGTGTACACCTTGTAATGTGTAATAAGTAGCTATGTTTATCGAAGATCATGGAATGGTGGCAGCAGGTAGACACAGAAGAGTGAAAGCAGTAAAAGGGTCTCAATAACTCAGGCTTTTGGTATTTAAAGGATCAGACACTGATTTTAGGTGCCCCCCACTGTCTCTCTCTGGTATCAGTAATCTACCACCTCAGGCATTGCGACCTCCTAAGTTTAAACCCGGATGATCATTGGGGTGGTGTATTCATGATGGAAGGGAGAGAAGGGTGTGGCTCACACAACTTCCTGTTTCTAACTGTACTACCTCTTTTCAGGAATATGGAAGCATGGATAATCATTACGGTGGTGTAGTGTTTACAGTTGAAGGAAGGGAAGGGAGTGACTCACTCAGATTTTTTTTTGTGGTGCTGGGGATTGAACTCAGGCCCTTGTGCTTACAAGGCAAGCACTCTAATCACTGAGCTAAATCCCCAGCCAGCTCCTTTGTTTTTAACTGTACTAAAGATATCAAGTAGTTTATCAGCCCACAAAAAAACTTACATTTTTCTCTTTGACGTGAACTACTGCTTTCAAGCACACTCTTTGGAAACCACTTATCAGTTCTCCTGCACTATAGTTTTGCCTTTCCAGAATTTCACATGAAATTAGACAGTATAGATCCTTTTGATTGTAGATATTTTTATTTAGTAAAATGTTTCTGTGATTTGTCATCATTGTAGGTATCAATGGTTTCTCTTGCTCCTCTTTTGTCTGTCTTTTTTGCCCATCAAGGCTCTTGCTAGCTTCACTCTCCCTTCTGTGAAACTTTTTAGAATGTGCATCCCATTCAAAGTTCTTGGAGAGGAATTCCATGATGATCAGTACCCTTGCTTAGAGTCATGTGGCCTCATGAAATGGTTGATAAGAACACAGATAAGTACTAGACTAGTCAATAACAGAGGCAGTGTGCTGGGCTGCTGATTGGCCCACATGCTCAGATCTCCTCAGCCTCCATAGCAGCAGGAGAAGGAGTCAGACTTGGGAAGAGCAGCCACTTAAACAGGGAAAAGTGGATGAATCCTCTGATGACACAGGTCCTTAAACTTCACCGTGTGTTATTCAGTGCTTCATTCCCCCAACGCCTTGCTGGGGCCGTTGAGTTCCTCGCCCTCCATACTTTCCCTGCGTCCCACGTTTTTGTCTTTTCGTTATCCTTCTTTTAACATTTCGCCGCCCTCCCTTCCTCCTCCTTTTTCTCATTCTTACTCTCCCTCCTCCTCCTCCTCTTCCTCTCCTTGTCCTCCTTCTTCATCTTAAGAAGAGGCTTCTTTGGTCGTTATTTTGGAGCAAGTCTTCTGGTTACAGATTCTCTTGATCTTCCTTAGTCTGAGGTTACCTTTATTTTCCCTTCATTCTGGTGGGATGAATTCACTTAATATAGAATTCAGGGGGGGATAATTTTCTTCTTTTAGCCCTAGAAAAATGTCCTATTTCCTTCCGATCCCCGTGGTTTCTGTTGAGAAATCTACTGTCATTCCAATAGTTTTTCTTTGTATGTAAAATGTTATTTCTCTTTCACTGATCTCAACTTTTTTGTTTTGTTCATTTTGTTTTCAGTTTTCTGATGTTATGATGTATTTTGGCACAGATTTCTTTGGGTCTATTCCTATTTTTTCTCCTTTCCTTCTGGGAATGCTTATGGCATGAATGTTTGGTCCTCTTGTCTCTGAGCTTCTATTAATTTTTCCTGCTCCATTTTCTCTTTTGTTTCAAATTTACTAGTTATTTCCCCTGTCTTCTTTGTTCTGTTGTTGAGCCCATTAGTTTTTTTTTTAAATTTTAGTTGTTGAATTTTTCTGTTCCTTTCGTTCTTTTTTGGTTGGCTTGTTATTGCTAAATGGGGATAAGAATTCAAATTTCCCAATTGGGCTCCTTTGACACCACTTGGGTAGGGAGGAAAAGAGGGTCTCATTATTATTGCTGGATATGGAAGCCCGGATTCCAGTGGCAGTTTCTCTGATATTACACAGGTGGAGTGAAGAAGGGCATCACATTGCAGCTGGGCCTGCACGGGAGGGGAGCTTCCCACTCAACCTTTGCTGACTGGAGCTATATTTTTCCCCAGATGTTTAGATGTAGTATTGTGGTTTTTATCTAAATGTTTTCAGTCTTGCTAGGCGATGTCTCCTGGTCATTTCTCTACAGTGACTCCCTTTTAGGGGGAAGATATTTTTATTCCCTTTTCTTGGTGTTTCTCGGCAGCTGCTTCTTCCTGAATACAGAGCAGGATATACAAAACAAAACAAAACAAAACAAAACTCAACTCCAGAGAACTTACTGCCACATTGTTCCTTGGCTCCTAATTTGGTCTGTTTTCTTCTCTCAAACATTTTACAACATTCTTATATTTGTTTCACATAAGACATCTAGAATTTTTTGGTATAATTAGCAGGAAACATGAGAAGAATTGCGTCTCCTACATCTTAGTCCAGAACCAGAAGGACATAGATTTTTAAATCTGCAAAACCATTTAAGAATTTCCTAATCTTAAAGGAAACTGACGCTCTGAGAGGCAACAATCTTCTCATCAGCCGAGTTTATCGCTTGGAATTACCATGCAAGGCTGCGTGTGGATCTACCTAGCACTTCTCAAACACTAGTGTACATACAGATCACCTTGTGCCTTATTAAAATGCAGAGTCTGATGCAGGAAGTCTGCAACAGGGCCTGAACTCCTGCATTTTTAACAAGTTCCAGGGGTGCTGATGCTGCTGTACTTTATCTGACAACTTTCTTAAGCAATCATTCATGTTACAGCTCTTCCCACTGCCCTTATGAATTAATTGCACTTTCTGACCAGGAAATGAAGAATAATATTAGAGGGTTTGGCAGATAAGCATCTAAAAATCCCCATGCCTGGTACTGTAGGAGGACGGGAGAGTGTAAGTGGTAATGGAAATGCAGAAGAGGGAGCAGAGGGACCCATCCAGAGATGACATTTTTTCGCTGGCTTTGTACAATAGTTGCTGCCTTCAAAACTGCACTAATTTTGGTAAAAACCTTGAAAAAGCATTTAAACAACTCTCAAGCTGTTTAGCTCTTTGCATAATCCTCTTGGGGCTGCAGGTTAAGTATCTTTCCCTGCCTCGGAATGATAAATTGAAATTCTTTTTCTGTAATTTTGAAGCGTGCACTTCTCTAACAAGCAGCAATTTGGGGCAGGAAGACTGCAATTCACAGGCAAAGCATGACAGTGACCAGCAAATGTGCAACTTGATCTATGTCCACTTTGCTCTAATTTCATGTGCAAAGAGTTCCCAAGCTTGGACTTTGCTCCTGGAGTGAAGAAGGGCATCACATTGCAGTTACGAGCAGTCTTAATTTCTTCATGATAAAAAGTATTAAACAGTTTAATGGCATAAGAGCTAAAACCTGTTTGAAAATATAAAGTGATATAGAAATTAATACTACTAGCTAAATAAAATTCTATGAGTGAGGCAGGCATCCCTGTGAATTGGACTGTAGCCTGGACCCTACTCACTGAAATATTCGGTTGTGGAAGATCCAGCAATCAATCTCCTAGCTAGCACTTGGATAGTTTCTCTATCAGATATTCACTGAAGTTGATATCACTCCGGAATTTAAGGTTCCATCTCTCTGAAGAAGTATACACAGTACAAGTTGAGGAGGGATAGTGTGTGTGTGTGTGTGGTCAGAGAAAGTAGAGGAAGAAGGGTGGCCAGGACTAAATGTGGGTGTGGAGAAGGACAAAATACATCAAAGCAAATACTGAAAATCTGCCCTTGGTTATAAACACTTGGGGTGCACTTGTGACTTCAGTGTCCATTGGCAGGGCAGAGCCCATGTTGGTTTTGTAAGAGCTTCTAATTATCAGAAGGCTTCTTAGCCTGCTCCAGTCTCACCTCATCTTCGTGTAACCGCTTTGGACCTGGGTTGGCGTTCTAAGCTTCTGACGGTGGGATTAGGCAGCATGACGGTATTACAGAGAGATAAATCAGGAGTCAAATATCCTCTCGTCTATTGTGAACATCTATTGTGAAGAAGGCAGCCGCGCAACTTACAGGAACAGTGTTCAGCCCCGTGAGTATTTCTCAATTTATGTTGAGTCTGAGCTACATATAACTGAAGGGTTTGGGAGGGCTGATCTGGCTGAAACAAACGGAAAAAGAGAACGTTCTGGATCAGTGAGCCTGGCCTGGGACTGGGGTTGAAAATATGGGAGAGAACATGAAGAAAATCTGCCCAAACCACCTTCAAATGCCATGTGATGAGCTAGTGAGAGAACCTTGGTTATTCAAGGCCGCTGCAAACCTCGATGGCTAAGGTCATTTGGAAGGGACCCCAAAAAGACCCTCCGCCTTCGTGGCTTCCTAGCAAACAGCTCTCTGGGGGAGGAGGTAGCTGGCACACTAAATGACCACAGAGCAGTTCTTTACTCTCAGGATGTGCCTGCAAACTTGGTGAGGCCCTCAGGGACCGGTGCAAGTGTGAAGGTGAGGAGACAGGCAGCAGAGAGAAACCATGGGGACAACCACAAGCAGCGCGGGTGGCTCAGCCTTCCCCCTCTGAGGTTGAAGTGTTTGTTGTTTGTTCCGTTCTGAAGCAAGGTCATTGCTGGATTTTTTAAAATGGCTTTGATTTGGGTCTTTCTTGACTTTCCAAATGACTTGTTTCTGTCTGCCTCAGCAGGACTCTGACAAACCCAACCCCATCCGTAGAGAAAACAGGACTGCTCCTCCTGTCCCTGCCGCCCCCTTTCTTAGTCCATCAACAACAGAACTATCTGCCTACATCTTTGCTGAGAATAAGGGAACTGGAAATCTAGTGTGATAAAGCAGCATTAGAGAGCACATCTCGAGGACTTTACGCAATGGATTTCCTCAGCTGGAGTTTGTGGAAGTTGATCCTCTGTGACTTTGTGTAGCTCAGCTTTGCTGCCTCAGGTCTAAGGTGACATTTGCCCCATTCCCTACACCAAACTCTGCCTTAACAAACTACCTTTCTACATCCACTTCTTTCTGCAGAAGAGCATTCATAATCTTCAAAGGGGGAAGGGCTAACATTGTATCAGGAAGAGGAAAATATTCTGCTCCACAAAGAAATGAATTACTTGACAATTTGGAGGAAACAATACAAAACCTCCTCTTATAGCTAAAATCAACTCTGATACAGATGTGGGGTTATTTGGCTCCAGCCTGCCCTTCAAATATGTAGGAAAAGCATGGTTGTGATGAATTTAGCGTTTGGCAATATCTGCGCTCAGACTATCTTCCATGGCAGGAGAAGGTCATGAAAGATTTGTCTACGGTAGAAACCCTGTAGGGATTATTTGGATTTAATATTACTAAAAATAAGATATTGCACATGCAATACACGGAATCATAAATATTATCCATAGTGCAAATCCCAAGGGTCAAGAGGGTCCGGTAATCCACCTGACACCTGTTACGTAGCTAGTTCTGAGGAGTATTTTATGTAGTGCATCACACTTAGACACAAACTCTGTCTACTCCTGGAAGTGCAGCTTCAAAATTATATAAACACACAGAGGAAATGTACAAGAAAAAAAGGGGAAGCACAATCAGGGAAGTATGAAAGTCAAATGTGGCTTTTAATTTCTTGGGGTTACTGTGATGGGTGTCAAAAGTCTAGGAAAGCTTAAGACAGAATTCTGAGACCAAACATAAGTGACTGGTTGGGGCCTGGGAGAGTGTCAGAGAGTAACTTACTAAGTGTGGTGACAATTGTGTCCCCAGAGCATGAGGAGGGCTTTTCTGCAGTTGGTCCAGGGGGAGGGGGGCTCAGATTAGTCTGTGTGGCTTTCTTGACGTCCAGAAGGTCTGCTATAGACTAATATTTCTTGAGCACTTTGCATAAGACCCTCTACTTACATTATCACCTTTAATTTTCCCCCTGACCTCAAAAGGAAGATATTTGATTCATTTTATATAGGGAACAAGGCCCAGAGAGGGTTATACAACTTATCAAGGACATAGAGCTAGTTTCTGTTGTTTTTTGGTTTTTTTTAGCAGAAATTTAAAACTACACTTGTTTGATTCTAAAAAGCCTGTACTCTGTACTGCTATACTCTATAGTGCTAAAATTTTTTTGTTAAATATGGGAATTTAAGTCTTAATAGACTCTCCAGATGAAAGAAAGGAATGGGTGAGTCCTTACTGCTTTGGAAGAATTGGAGAGTCCACCTTGACCTCGGAGAAAGCTTCTAGTTTTCCTTGGGACTTTGGCAGTCAGGATGTACCTATTGGCAGTGGTGCACTCTGAGTGTCATGGGGCTCTGGTGCCTACCACCAGTTCCCATAGTCCCAACCACATTTGGAAGAGGCACAAACCTTGCGTGTTGACAGGGATAGTGAGACCCCACAGTACAAGTACTAGAAGCCGTGACCAGAGGAGCTGGCCATGCATTTCCTAAAGCCACAGAAGGCTTTGGGAGGTGAAGACCAGGTAGTGCTTTCTCTGTGGTCTGAGAGAGCCATGGGGCCAGGATATCATCACCCAAGGTCCACAGTATTTGCTGAATTCTTCATTAATTTCTTTACTCACTCGACCAATATCATACATATGGCATATTCCTCATGTGCCAAGCATTGTTATAAGTACTAAGACTACGGAATCCCCCAAATTGAAAAAGCATCCCGTGAAGCATATTCCAGTGGAAGATAAGAGACAAGACTCATAGCATGAGGAAGAGATTCAGAGCCCTGGCCGAGTTCACCATCCCTGGTAGCAGCTCACAGATCAGTCGATGCATTTCTTTTGAATGCATTTCTTTTTTAGGAGGAAAAAAAGGACAACAGAAATTGAGTTCCAAAATAAAAAATTAAGGATAAAATATATTGGAAACAAGGATAATAATTTAGACCTAGTTTTGAAAGACCTGAGAAAAAGTTATGAACTTGAAATTACACAATATAAGATGAGAGGGATGTGCAGCGAAGAGGAAGAAGAGAACAATGATTGGCCTGAGACAAAGACTGTCAGAGAAGGTTGGAGCTAAGAATATTAGCATAAATCCCTAACAGGTGAAATACGGAATCTTACGCAAACAAAACCTGAGGCAGTAGATTATGGAAGGATTGGCTCAGGGTAAGAAGTTAAGCTATTTGGAAGTTTGCTGGAGCTTTTCAGAGTCTCCCTTCCCAAGGTAAGTTTTGTCAACTGTTGTAAAAGAAAAGGAGAAAAGGGGAAAAAATGTAATCCTGAATAGCATATTTTATTTTTAAAAATTTACATTCGTGAATAATTTTCTCTGATTCATATTTAAAGGGCAATGTATATGTCTGGGAACAACATACCAGATAGTTCACGATTTCAATAGGAGAAAATGTTGAAATGGGGCTTGAAAAACCTTATGTCTGGATATACATGGAAGAATGGGTGGAGTTTCCAGAACCAATGAGAACTGCAAGACTATAGATACCAATTAGTCCTTTTCTCTTCTTTTACAAATTGTGGGACTGGTGGTCATGGAGCAAAGTACAACGTTATGATAAATTTACATACAGCACTAGTGGAAGTTTTATTGGAACAACATATACCTACATTTTCAAGTATTTAAATCTCTTAGTTGTCAGTTTATACCTCATTATATTGTAAGTCCCCACTGATTTATACCATGTTTTCTTCAAATCTCTTTAGATATAATGATCTTTCACTTTTTGTGTCAATACAACATACTGGGCTTCTTTATCAAAGCACTGTCTTGCCCAGTTTAGAGTGACTCGAAGGTCCTTCTGACTTCAAGGGTCTTCCAGTTTTCTCTCCCTGTTCAGGGACCCCAAAAGAGAAACATCACCCACCCAGGAGCTGGCGAAATGAGTGACAACACTACTTTGGTTCTTCCTGCACCAAGCCAGGGTCCCACCACTCCCCGCAAAGGGCCACCCAAGTTCAAGCAGAGGCAGACTCGCCAGTTCAAGAGCAAGCCCCCGAAGAAAGGTGTAAAAGGGTAAGACCAAAATAAGAAAGTTTTCTGTTATTTTCTTTCCTCAGAAGATGCCTTTGGTTTTGAGAAACTAATGCTCATAATATGAAACAGACATACAAAAATTTCCATCCCACCCTGTTTTGCTCTCTGCTCTAGGTACTTGCAGAATTATATCATTAGCCCTGGAATCCATTCCCTCTCAGCAGCCAGCTTCATGGCCACATCTAGCATGGAAAATGGTGCCTTTCGTGATAACCTTTGACTTGCCCAGTCCCTTTTGTGACCAGTCCTTTGCGCTGACACACGTGTGCTTTAATCTTGAATACTGAATCACTAGCCATTACCAGAAAACACAGTTCATTTTTGTGGCTTTAAATCTTATGGCACCAGTTCACCATTTTTCTCCTCTTGTTCTTGGCAAAAATCCTAGTCATTTTCAACACACAGCTCTTATGTTAATTTCTTTTTTTATGTTAATTTCTTTTTGAAGGCTTTACTGACTAAACAAACTTTATCATTACTTTAATTTTGTATTATGATAGTATGTAACTTTCACAACTTGTATTATTTTATATTTATTTACTTATATCTATTCCCTGAGGCTAAAACCCCTCAGAGAAAATTAGTTTTCTTTAACTTTCGATGCCCAACATGATGCCTGCTACGTAGCTGATGCTTAGCTGATGCTTATGAAGAAGTGAGCAAACAGGTAACTTAATCATTTTAATGCTTTTAAATGACTCAGTTTATATTTTTAAAAGTGAAGTTCGATTAAATCGTCTCTCTAATTAATCTGGCTTTCACTTGTCTAAGTTTCTAAAATGGAGAAATCTTCTTCCCCTGGGATACACTGCATCCTGCTGGGACCACATTTTCTTTGCTTCAGTACAAGGCAAATAAAAGTTTCTCAAACACAAACACTTAAGCTGCTGCTTCTACCCTCTTGGGTCAAGAAACCCTCCTTGTGAGTAACTCCAGGATCTTTTCACTCTGATCTCAACTAATGTCTCCTATTTATTTTTTTCTATAGGTTTGGAGATGACATTCCAGGCATGGAGGGGCTGGGAACAGGTGAGCCACACACATGGAAATGATTACTTCACACTTGCAGTTTCACTTTTTTATACATTTCAGGCTGCAAGGAGCCGTTGAAAGTTCTCATAAGTACTTATAATAAGGCAGCAGATCCTTTGAAGTGATAGAAATGTGAAGGTATAATTTACCATCCCCAATAAATACATGCATATGTGACCAGATGCAAAAACTCTAAAAGAAATCAGCGTAGGCCCAAAGTTGAACCTTCTTGTTTTGCTAAACAACCTTCAAGGGCCTAGAATGGTAAATTGTAGGTTTTTATGGAAGAAAGATTCCCACAGTTTGCCTAGCCTGACTTTATTTTTCAGAAGAGAGAGATGAGACAGCAAGGGATTGAGTGACAGCCTGAGACCACAGAGTGAGGTAGTGGAAAGAAGGGCGGGGCCTGGAGAACCTTCTCTACCAGGCAAACCCCTGCTCACCAGTTTCCTCCTCTTACACATCCGCTGGCACCCACAACAGAGCCTACTGGCTGAGTGCATTGATACATTTTTGATTGACTAGAATATTTTCATTCATTAGATAATGACTCCAATCACTGCAGTCATTTTTTTAGGTTCTAGAAAAATTCATTAGCAAGTCCAGAACATTCTTAGGTACCCTCCACCTCTGCTTCCTCTTGTACACACTTCCCCTTTCAGTAACATCTTGAATCAGTCTGGCCTGTTTGGTATATTTGACAGCCAGTATTGATACATTATCATTACATTCATTAACTAAAGTCCAAACCAGCTTGGCTTGGGTTTGTCCTCTGTGTGGTATATTTCTTAGAGTTTTGAAAAATGCGCAATATCCTGTACCCACCATTATTGTACCCTACAGAATAGTCCCAGTGCCCTAAACGTTCTCCGTGCTACATCTTTTCATCTCTCTCCCCCAGTCCTCAAAATCTGACAAGCACAAATCCTTTCACCATGTCTTACTTTTGCCTTCATAGAGTTAGGATCACAGAGCATGGAGTATTTCCGCACTGGCTTCTTTGAAATATTCCTCCATGTTTTTATATGCAGTACAGCTGCTATGTGCATTTATGTGCAGGTTTTTGTGTAGACACAGTTTTGAACCCATCCAGGTGATAAATGGTGACACTCCTAGTAATCAGTGTCCTTACCAGACAATATTGAGTGTATTTACATTTTCTACGCAAATGCCAGTTCCAGGAATCCAAATGGATTTTTTCAATCACTTCATAAAAAGCTGATCTCCTAGATCAGCTTTTTATGATCTCCTAGATCAACTGCCTCTGTTTTGGCTAGACGTATACAGACCAGCAAATTTGTTCTGGGTTCTGGAAGATAGACTTAACTCTCATGGCACATTTGAAGTAATATAAAGAGATTTATACTGAGGGAGGTCTGCAGGCTTTGACCTGGCTCTAGTCTCATCCTCATAATTGTGATTTTTCTGCTAGTTGTTCAGTCCTTCTGGGTGTCAGCCAGCTTCTCTGTAAGTGGGAGATAATAACATCTAGATAGAACAAAAGGCTGGATTAGATGATATGTTGCGATTGCTTCTCAGTATGTGACTTGATACAGGAATTTCAAAATGCAAAGGAAATAATGAGCAAGTCAGACCAGTTCAAGCTCAGAAGATGACAGATTCTCAGACTCTGGGGATTTAAAGTGCTAATGACTCGATCAGAATTTCACTTCTGATCGTTCTCTGATAGTTGATCTCAGAAAGGCTCGGTGAGCCGTAGCCCCAGTATAATGCCAATCAAGCCATGGTCATCTCTACAAAGAGGTTGCAAAATGAAACCAAAAGAGATCCCTGGGGGTGAGTGATAAGTACCCCCTCGTCTCATCCTTCCTGCGCTCCAGCTGCAAGGCATTCTTGACAACTTCCTGGGTGTAAGAGAGTGCAGTGGGGTGTCCCTGCCTGAAGGGTGTCTTTTGAGGAGAAGAGGCTGTACTTGGGGTCCCTTTGGCTTATATGCGCTTCCGTCTTCTGCAGATATCACGGTGATCTGTCCCTGGGAGGCATTCAGCCACTTGGAATTGCATGAGCTCGCCCAGTTCGGGATTATCTAAGGCACCTGAGGCTCGCCACGCTCACGCCTCAGCACCCGCTCTCAATGTGGTTACTTTGCCCTACGGAAGTGCAGAATCTGGGAATTTAGTATTCATAAGTAGGTGGGGGGGCTCGTGTGGCCATTTCTGGTGAGTTACTATTGGATTCTCATGGTGTCAGAGTCGCTCCTGCAGTACGGCTCCATATGGAATAGTAAATGAAAATGAGTTGGGGCATTTCAGGTTTTACCACCTTTTCCTATCACCTGGTCAGAAGTCATTAGTATTTCTCCATAGTTTGTTTAAATTTCCTAAACCTGTTTTCACTAGGCATTCATTATAATAATAACTTCTAAGTTAACACTCTGTCACATTCCCCCCTTCTTATTTAATAAAGGAGATATTTACCTTGAGTCACATGAAGTTGTATTAACTGTGTTAAATATCTGACACCTTGTTCTGAGAACCAATTAAATATAGAAGGCACAGTCACACAGGAAATAGGCCCGATGCTTGCAAAAGAACACAGGATTAAGGTCCAAGACAATTCTGTTTTGCAAATTGGTAAGTCACAATCTTTTGGAGTCTAAACTGCATTGAACTAGGTTCTGCTGGTTGTGAGTTCAATTCAGAACTCTTGACAATATGAGCTTTCTTGCTGGTGCTCTGGTTCAGGAGCGTTCCCTTTCATAGTGTCCTTCAGTGAAATTATTCTGTCCAATGACAGAAGGTGAGAGTGGCAAAGTGTTTGTGCAGCCGTTGGCTGGCTCTGTATATATCTATAAAACATCACTCTCCAACTGTCAGTTGGAAAGATTTATATACTACCAGGTTGAGGATCGGATGCAACAGATAGTGCTTGTACCCTTTAATTATAATGGTTTGCTTCACCCCTGAAGTTGTGTCAAATTTAATGTACACATAGCTATCTTTTCCCAATACTTTCAAGGCAATTGTGCAATTCAAATGTTGCCTGCGTCTGACTTGGATGCTTCAGTACTAAGAGTATGAATTTCTTCATTTCAGTTTTGTAATCTGTGGTAAAAGAATGGAGTAAATTAACTGAAAAGAGAAGAAAGATGATAGAGAGGAAAGAGTCAGGTTCTAGTCCTGGATCTTGCAGTTAATTGCTCTGTGATTTTGGGCCAAGACCGCACCTATCGGACCCTCCAATTTGCCTGAAGTTTTGATAATGTGAGGTGCACACAAGTCATAAATTCTATGACTTTGAGGGCCTCTGAGAGTGAGAATCAGAGCAAGAGAATCTCACCTGCTGGAGGTTCTGTATTCATTATTTTGCATAAATGACCAAATTGCCTTCTGGCCAGAAAACTAGAAGTACAAAAGAGAAGAGCAAGACATAAATTCAAAAGTGGAACTACAGCACACAAGAAGGCACTGTGGTAATGTGTACTTCCCTCCGCAGGAGGAACTCTTGCTGCCAGCCGTGCACCTGTGTCCCCTCCTGCCACCGCTGGCCCTGCCCCTGTGATCAGGTGATGCTTCTGACGGCCAGAGTGTCTTCCAGCTCAGGAGTCTCAGTTCTCCTCTCTGGGTGAGACTCTGGCCTACATCTGGATTACTTTGCAAAGTTGCTCTAGACTCGAAGCAATAAAACTGACAAAACAATGCCTAAAAAACCCCACATCCAACAGTCAGGGTGGAAAAGGATCCAGAAGCCAGGCTGCATGAGGAATACTTGAAAGGCGTGATATTCAGCCTAGTGGAGAAAATGGTAACTGCAGCAAATGTGGGCAACGTGGTAACAATGAAGCAGGACGGAACAGACCTATTTCCTGTAGGATCCCAGCAGTTAGTGGTAAGCTGGTGTAGATATATAGTTTACATCCCATTCGAACTGAAATTCTATTGTTTCTATTCCTAAATTCTCATTTTACCATTTATATTATTGCTAATAAGAAATACATTCCTTAATGTATAAAAAGCACACATGAAAGACATTAAAAGTATTGGCCCAGTCACAAAAAGATGCCAAATCCAAACAGGATAACTAAAGGTTTAACAAAGGGGTCGTTTACACAGTCTTCCTAAGGAGTTTAGGGGATCTACAAAGGCCAGATTGGAAGAAGGACAAGATTCAGCAAGAACACAAAATACATATCTTGAAGACAAAATTTTTTATAAAAATTTAGGATTTGGAGAAATTTTTAAAGTCTCCAGATATGTTCAGAAAATAGGAACTATTGAGACTCTTGTGAAAAACACACAAAATTGGGACCCCTCTCCAGATTTTCTGAATTAAAATCTCCAAGGGAGAGATCATGGGATCTGTATTTTTAGTGAGGACTCCAAGTTATTCTTATATTTATGCCAATTTGAAAACATTACTAATGTGGTCCAAGCTTATAGTTTACACATCAGGAATGAGCTAATTCTTTTTTAAGAAAGATTTTATCAGTTCACATTAATTTGATGAAATGCTACGTTTCAATGTGGTATTTTTATACATGCATACAACATTTTGATCATATCCTTCCCCCATTTCCCTGTCTTACACCCCCCTTTTCTCCCCTCTTACTCTCTTCCTCTTGTCTAATAATAGCCTCCTTTCCACTTTTTTTTAGATTTCACATATAAAAGAAAACATGCAATACTTGTCTTTCAGAATCTGGCATCTTTAACATGATGGTCTCTGGTTCTATTTTCTTGCAAATGACATGATTTGTTCTTTTTCTTGTCTGAATAATACTCCTTTGTGTACATACACTACATTTTCTTTAACCATTCATCTGTTGCTGGACATGTAGGCTGGTTCTATATATCTTGGCTATTCTGACTTGTTGCACAATAAACATGGGTATGCAGTATACCTATATATACTAACTTTAAGGAATTCGTTCCTTCTTATCTTGTTGCCACTTAAAGATCAATTTAGCCTCTTCTACTTGCTCCCAATAACACATGTCGTATGTGTTAGAACAGAGTCTAACATTCATATGTTCCAACTCTTAACACTGTTTTGTTGACAGATACAATAAATATGTTTCATTACTCCATATAGGCTCAGTTAATGTACCTTCAATTGCTGAGGGTTCAGAAGTTAGGTATTGGCCTGAAGCTATTCCAAGAAGTACAGAATCAAATGGGCACCACAGTTACCAAGCTCTGACCTCCTACTGTTGCCTCACTTAGCCACCCTCCCTCCAAAGCCTGTGTCACCCTGTCCTCAGCTGCCTTCTCAGACTGGTGTAGGAGAGAGCAGGGACGAAGAGAGCTTTGGTCTGCGCAGGTGGAAGCAGAGAGCAGCCTCCTGTTTGTTCCCACTGGGTGGGAGCGGGCAGTGGTGGTGGTCGCGATGAGGGCATTGCCTCTCTTCCTAGACCTCGGCAGCACTAAGGTCAGGCAGCAAACAGTGTGCAGAGCGGAAATGCTCCGCCGGGCGCCCCGCCCTAGGCAAATATGCACGGGGTTCCGCTTCTTCTGTGCAGCTGATCTCGTGTACGATAAAGGAAGAATCAACCACCTTAAACAGAAGGAAGGAGGGAGTGTTTTCTCAACCAGTAAAGAAGTGAAGGGGAGAAGGGGAAGTAGACACGGAAGAATAATCAGGAAGATCAATAATTAGCATAAGAGAAAACACCGATTACAGGAAACTGAATAACATTAAAAACTAACACGGTGAGAACTAAGCAAATATGACACTTCATTGTCTTAAAGGGAGACACAGAAGGACTTATGTTTATAGAAGACCACGGAGAATGGCTTATGAAGCCACGAAAACCGTGTATGGCTATAAAGTACGAAAGTGATGTTTGTGACTCCAAATGAATTGCTTTTCCTTCCTTTTACATGATGAGGGCGGAGCTGGTTGGATGGAAACTGGAATTTGAAAGCAAGACTCATAAGCTGGTCATAAACAGCAGTCACACTCCCTCCTTTTGGAAAAAAACAAAGAGGCTGTGGACTTAGCTCAGTGGTTAGAGTGTTTGCCTTGCAAGCACAAGGTCCTGAGCACCAAAAACAAACAAACAAACAAAAACCCAAGGAGACCTGGGTTCTGCTTGGCTCTGCTATAGAGTATCCACCAAATAACCGGCTGATTTGTTTTTCTTCTTTGGAAATATTTGAGAGTAAAGCAAGGATTTGAGTTAAATGATCTCCGAAGTCTCTCTCAGCATAAACTTCTAAAAAATAATAAATCTGAACAAACTGTTCTCTTTGTGGCCAGAAGTCCATTTCCAGTTTTTTTCAAAATGAGCATTTAACCAGGTTACTGTCCTGTCTTTCCTGGCCACAGCGGTAAAATCACATCCTGTACAATACTGCCCCCTGCTGCGATGAATGAGAACTTCAGCCCTTGAAGGACTAAACGTTTCCCTTAGAGTAAGTCCTCAGAGATAATTCTGAATTTGTTCCCATTCATCGATCAATTTAATCTATTGTACTGCTTAGTTACACAAAAGGAACTGTTCACAAGCTAAACATTAAAATGTGTAAGAAAGTGAACATCGTACAAGGTTAGTCTCTTTTCTCACTACGTATACTATGTAGTGTTTTAAAGTTTTATTCATAAAGAATTTATATATTTCTAGTTAATTATGTTCCAGGATGAATAACTCTATATATAATAACTGGCTTTTTTTTGTAGGAAAGCTATCAGCATTTATAGATTAACTGCATACTCAAATGATTTAATAAGCTGTTAGATTTTCAATAATTTTTCATTTGATAATTTGAGGGTTCCTAGGTGTACTGTTATGTATTAAGAAATTTTTCTCCTTTGCTGTACTGTCACACAGTGTTAAATGGAAATTAAATTGAAAATAAATAGCTATCATTAGTTAAGGTTCCACACATTTATTTTTGCAATATGCTATCATATGAGACAGCTACATTATTGAATTGAAAGATACAATGCCTGCTTTTGAATATTGAACCAAATGAAGTACTGATATTGGGAAGAATAAGTTATTTTCAAAATAAGGTGGAATTTTCACAAGGAAAAAATTATATATCTTGTAATTTCAAGATCATTGCTTGGCCTGAGTGATGTCATGGTGGGAAGTGTGAAATGGGCGCAGAAGGTAGTAATCAGAACAGGAACACAGAAGCGCACAGTACACTTTGGTTATATGAATAACTTTCTGGTTGGTGATTTCTGAGACCTATTATAGGTAAACCTGATGATAAGCTAGAAAACATTGATGTCTTCCATAGATATTTGTTGAGCGAGTGAGTAAATGATGTAACTACAGGCTCATAATTGTAAGATGTACGTATTGGTAGAGATGCTACATCATGTTAACAGAACGAAGGATAAAAATCATATGATTATTTCAACCAACGCAGAAAAAGCATTTGAAAAAATTCAATACACTTTCCTGATAAGAATTCTCAATGAACTAGGTGTAGAGAGAGTGCAGCTTAATGTAATAAGGACCATATATGACAAGCCCACAGCTAATATCAAATTCGGTGGCGAAAAGTTGAAAGCTTTTCCTCCACTATCCAGAAAACAAGGGTGCCAGCCCTCACTGCCTCCATCCAAAACTGTATTAGAACAAAGACCTGGGAGAGAAATCCTGCCTCAAAGCACAAGCCTGTGTCTGCTGGTGGACACCTATAATCTCAGCTGCTCAGGAGACTGAGGCAAGAGGGTCATGTGCTCAAGTCCAGCCCGGGCAACATGGTGCAGACAAAGAAGAGAAAAAGCTTAATCTTGTATGGATTTTCCAATGCTCTTCACAACAAACATGAACAAAGAAACCCCTCTAAAATGTTTTTAAAATATGTTTAGACGAATGGATACATATCTATACCCACGTATACCGTATATACCTGTGTGTATACATCATACATGTATATATATTTGTGAATATATACAAATACAGCATGTATGTATATGTGTGTATCTTAGATGAAGCAGGAGAACACGTACAAAGGAAAGAAGAAATGAGTATTTTTAATAGGTCTTCGCCCCTGTGATTTATATTAACCCCCTTATTCCTGAGGCACTCTTGCTGAGTGCTAGAGACATAAGGAACAAAAGGAGACATAATCTCTGCCTTCACGGCATTTACACTGCAGTTGGGGAGAAGTATAAACAAGAATGGCGCACAGAAGCATATAGTACCATGCCTGGAAGGTCTGGAATTATTTGTGGTAATCGGGACTGTGAGTGTACACAACAGGAAAATAACGAGGTAAGAGGATCGGGACAGACTCCCCTGAAGAAATGACAATCGAAGCGCTCTCTGAAGGAAAAATGAAATTATCTAAATGATAGGGTAAGGGAGGCGTGGCACATGGAAAGTCCACGTAGGAATGAACCTGCGAGTCCACGGAATTGAAGCACAAGTGTGGGCAGGCAGAGGAAATGTTCACAGGTTTAGGGGTGTCTAAGTGGTTTCCATCTTCTTTCCATCTGGAGCAGAGAATTGAATGAAACGAGCAAAAACGGTGACAAAGGTTCACATTCATTTGCGGTAGGAAAAATGAAAAGTGAAGGGTAAGGGAGAAATTGGCTCTGCAGAGTGAGCTTAGGCTAAGACAGACAAAAAGATGAAAACCAAAATAAAAGTACACCCTAGAGCACGCGTGTGGGCCACCATGAAAAGGCACCGCAGCACACTCTTCTTGGCGTCTGCGTCCTTTTATTCCTTCTGCATATCGTGAGAACCCTCGAGAAGTCCACATACAGGGACCTGAGAATTATTCAGCGTGTGTGTCCTAGGACCCGTTTGCGCTTACTCCCCAGCCAGTTTTGTCGTGCTCTGCCCTCCTGCCTCGGGAGCAGCCTGCAGGATGGGACGGGGACACTGAGAGAGACGAGGGTGCCACAGGGGCCGTGCAGAGAACTTCACCTTATTTGTGCATGCTGGGGGAATGGAAGAGACAGTCAGGGATCCGAGTTTACGGTGGCTGAGTGGATTTATACCCTGGAGTGTCCTGGGTCCCGAGTCTTGGGGAAGATGGCTGCAGGCAGAGATTTTGCTGATGAAATCTGGGTGACACGTGAGAGGGTGCAGGAACCTGAGCACAGTGGAAAGCTGGGTGCCCGCGGCTTCAGCAGAACGCAGTGGCAGCCCTGTCCCTAAGCAGCACTTGCGTCTTTGGCAGCTGCCATTCCCCCAAGAACCAGAGAGAAAGGAGAGGACGATGGCGAAGGACACTGACGGTCAGCTGCTTTACCAGCTTGGCTGGTGCGCAGTACTTGGCCATTCACACGCTGGCAATGTGCTGGTGTGCAAACATCTACTGTCGTTCTGTTTTAAATACAGAAGAAGAGTTCTGATAATTGGGTGAAGGGCTTTCAGAGCACAGCTGAGGTTTCCCTCAAGAATTCCGCTCCCTCCTGTGTCAAGAGTGTCCTTCCTGAAAGCCTGCCCTACGGAGTTCAGCCCTGCCGGCCAGCTTTGCAATCACGTCCATCAATTCCTCACAGCAAGTGTATTTGTGTGTTTATATGCTACTCATGCTGTTTCTCTGGTGGAACGCTGAATGGTATAGAAAGGAAGATGAGATCCGACTGGCCACACACCCGCAGAGATCTCAGAGACGGCAAGAAGGTGAGGGGTGGGCAGAAGGTGGAATTTGCCACTGTGAAAAGAGGTCCAAGCCAGAAATACAGTTTCATGAATTGGGGGGTTGAGGGTATTGAACTCAGTTCTCTGCACTGAGTTTTGTCCCCAGTGCTTTCCCCCTTTTATTTGAGACAGGGTCTCCCTAAGTCGCTGAATCACCAGGTTAGGCTCGAACTTGTACCTCAGCATCCTGAATACTTGCAACACTTCCCCACCCCACGTTGTCACAGTTATTTTGAAAATGTGTTACCATGGAAACCGCTCTGGCCTGTGGCAGTGCGATTCACCCGTTGTATGGGAGAGACTTGGAGGCTGGAGGTCGGCAGGTCAGTCTGCTCGCTGGGTGTTACTTATGCCTTTACTGAACTTTTCCTCAATGTATTTCTCTTAGTTCTCTGTACTGTCTACCAGCAAGACCAGGCACATCGAAAAGAACCAGGATCCTGGAATTAGACTGCCATCTGGTGGATAGCTAGGCTCATAATCTGGTGCAGACCAAAACGAATATTGTATAGAAAAGTAATTTAGCAAGACCTTATCTCAGAATTTGAGAGACAAACAGAGACAAAGACAGAAGAGTTAGGAAGATAGCCAGTAGCAGAACACCCCGGAGTTCAATCCCCAGTACCTCAAAAAAAGGTAAGTGTGTACGTGTATGACTCTCTTTGAATCTACAAGTGAAAAATGCACAGGGTGTACATTGTGATGTTTTGATATATGTACACATTGTGAAATAGCTAAATCAAGCTACTTAATAAATGCACCACCCCGTGTACTTATCAGTTTTCGGTAGTAATGAAACACTTAAATTCTACTCTCTCAGCAGTTTTCACACACACAGTATATTGTTACAATATTAACCTTTTCCACCATAATTTATAGTAGAGCTCTTGAATTTATTAATCTTGTTCAATGGAAATTTTGTGCTCCTTGACCAACATATCTCCAGCTCCTACCCTGCCATTCTGGTACCCGTTATTCTACTGTTTCTATGTGTCTGATTTGTTTTATACACCACAAGTTAGTGAAGACATGTGACATTTGTCTTTCTGTGCCTGGTTTATCCACATTGTGGCAAATGACAGGATTTCTCCCTTTTTATTGCTGAATAGTATATGTATATACCCCACTTTCTTTATCTATTCATCCGTTATGGACACTTAATTTGACATCTTGACTATGCGGAATTATCTCACAATAAACAAGGGTGTCAGAGGTCTCTACAACATACTGATTTCATTTCCTTTGGATGCATATTCACTAGTGAGATTGCTGGACCATCATGGCAGCTCTATTTTTAATTTTTTTTAGGACCCTCCATATTGTATTCCACAATGGCAATTCTAATTTTATTCCTACCAGCAGGTACACATGCATTCTTAAGAAGTGTTGAAACTGGAAGAGGATTTAGATTACTCGCTGTATTTCCTAATTTTACAAAAGACAACATTTGAGGCTGAGAGAATAAAACAGTCAGTCACCCATGATAGTTTCTCTTGGCCAGTCATGCGAACACGTCAGCGATGTTTCCCTTCCACACTCAGTAAAGGGACAAAGATCCGGTAAGCCTCAAAACTGGGCTCAGGCTCAGTGTGGGTCTTAGCAGATTATTTTCTTATAAAATTAGTATTTTTAAATCAGTACAAATTACTTGCTTAATAAAACCAAAAGACTTCATCATAGATAACAAAGTTCTCTACTGTATCTTCTCTCTCTACTTACTATGGGCAGCTTTTTACTTCCATTTTTAACGTTCTCCTTGTTAGTATTATAAATCTAAATAATTGGCTTGTACCATTCTCTAAATTTAGTATGAGCTCATATTTTATTTTTAGGTTCCTCTTTCATCATCTATAATTTCAATATAGTTCAACTGATACATCTTCTTCCATTATCCGTAGTCATTTCCTTGAATCTTTGCTTAGGTAGAAATAAGTGCCTCTACCCCTCTAACTTTCCCATCCTTTCCCCCCTTCTGTAAGCCATAAGTTTTCTTTTATGTTTGCAGGTTGTTCATATTAACATTCTTCTCACTAGCCATACATACGCCTTCTATGGTTTTCTCACAGGATAATTGTAAAAGCAAAACTAATGACAATGACATCATTATGCCTATATACTTTATTTTTTTCTCAAAAAAGGCCAATTAATATATTTATAAAATATTCCTTTTCTCTAGTCATTCAATATCTACACACCTGGGCAGTTCAGTGGAACATCGTTCTAGAATCAGGATCAAATGGAATTTTTTTCTTTTCAATTACTTAAAGTCTGACAAAATTCGTGTTCTATTTTTTTCTGACTTATCATTTCAGTTCTTTTTCTCAAAATAGTAATAGTAATACTTGGTCACAGTCTCAAGTTTATCTGGATCTGTGATTATTTTGTCTATTGTACCAAGTCTGCCTATTTTAGGGCATGTACTCCTGCCAGAGCCCGTATCCTGCTGGCCCGCTCTGGACTGGCTGTTTCAAGCTGCGTCATCCCAGACATAATCTTTTCTGGATCACATCTATGTTTGCCTTTCTGCAATATTTACAATTATTCTTTATCATTAGTGCTTCAACTTTTACAAAACGTTTTCATTCATTGTACTCAGTAACCAGTGGACCCTTTTCCGTTGAAAACTTACGTCTTCCTCCCTTTGGGGATTCAATCTGTACCCCACCCCTGCCTCCATTGCTTTGAGAATATACTCTTTCTTTCCCTGAGTTTCTAAGTCAACTATGGTTTCTCTAGTTCTCTCATATTTCTCTTTATTATTTTGCTTACATTTTTTGATATTTCTATGACTGTTTTCCTATTATTCCATTGGCTTTTTTTTTTTTTTGCTATCCTACGTTTACTTTTCCAGTTATTCTTTACTGTCTCCTTTTGCTTATCATGTTGGTTATGGATGTAAAATCTTTTTGAGCACTTGAATTTTCTTTTTTCCACTTCAGTCTTTTTTATTCTTTCTTTTTTCTATATGATGATGACTCATTTAACATGTTTGGCTCTCTTTGGTTTTGTCTTTTCTAATTTAAGAGTGAAGGATGAGCAAGTGGTATATGCACCACCCCTGCTATATTGGTTTCCAATAGGCTGTTCCACTGAGTGGGAATCCTGATAGGGAGTTCTGCTCACACAGGCAGAGTCTGGCCCTTAAAATGAGAAGATGAGGAAGTGGCTGTTGAGTGGGGTTTTCCTCATCAGTCAAAATGAGATGACTTTATTCTGGGGTGTGCAAACATTCATTAGATGTCTTTTTTGCTCCCTAGATGGTATACATATGTCAGCAATGAGGGAGGTGGAGAGAGGTGGATTTAGCTGGCACACCTCTTCTCTGTTTATATATTCAATCCTCTTGTTTCAAAATCCCAGACCAACACCCTGCAGCCTGACCCCAGATGCCTCTAGGGGTCTCGTCGTCTGAGTGTGGCAGCTCTAGTTCCCACTCATCCTCCTGATGGAAGTTCCAGGTTACAACTTTAATGGCTGTGCTCCACTGGCGTATTCCCACCTATTTTCTGTTTTCCAGATATTTAGTGAAATTATTGCCTATTGGTTATTCTAGCACTCATCCTTGTTTCCTTGATTTTTTTTGGTACTTTTGAATTATTTAAATGTGCTCTTGAAGGGACAAGATATAGCTACACATACTCAGTTCAGAATCTTGAACAACTTGATAGATTTCCCTTTATGTTAAAATGTCCTGTGTCATTAGCACTCGTGTGGTTTTCTGACTCTCACTAAAATACTTTTATTTTTAAATGATATTGATTTCATGACATGGAAATTATTGCATGCCTACTTTTTAGAGTAAAGATTTACAGAGGGATTTGGGAATGGCCTCTGCTATCCCCACAAAAGGGCCAGTTGAAAGCTGAGGACTTCTAAGTGCTCTGAAATATGACTTGTACTTACTGTATGCTATTCAAAGAGACCACAAAGATGAAGAGCTTGGGGACAGCTTTTCAGTAACCAGTCACCAGTGTCTGCCCCATTAGTCCATAAATCAACAGTATACTTTGGCCCAGGAAGTGCCTCACTCATAGATTTCCCAAGTGTTTGCCAAGAGTGCATTGATCAAAAGTCACATCTTCACTCACCAACTATTTTAATCCTTGTGCCGAGTCAGGCACTATGCAAAGTGTTGACTGAGACATGGTCCACTCTGCCGGCGATCTTCCATTGTGGGCGGTAGACTGGCACAAAGGGAGAATACCCAAATCAGCCCGAGGTTGGGAGGGAGTTGGACCAGGTACACTGACTCATTCAGCAGAATATACAGAGATGGAAACCTTAAATGTTTCCAGAGGTTACAGGGTGACAGGTCTGGGTAGGGCCGGCTAAGCGGAATCGGAGATGTTGCTACCAGGAGAGGGAAGGCTTCGCTCTCGAGGATATCAACAGACACTGGCCCTGGAGAATTCAGACCCAGAGTTACCAGAGTTTCAGAAAAGTAATGAAAAATACGGACTTAACATTAGTTATGAGAAGGAATATGGTAAGAAGAGTTTTTAAATCCTTATAAGAGTAATTAAAGTTTTTCTCTATAGCAGTACAAAAATTAGCACACATAACCAGCAGATAGTGAATAAAGTTGAACTTAGTTATGAATCAGTAAATACATCCTCAATGTTTTAGTTCACTACAAAAGCGCACCGATTTAATTAATAGTCTCTATATTTAGTAGCCATGACACCCCAAAAGAAGCAAAACAAGTTGAAGTCAAAGCATCTGTGAGATTCCTTTTGCCTAAAGTAACAATGTATCAGAATAATCTTTGTATGATGTAATTTTATCTAGGTAACTAACTGTAACACTAAGCTACAAATAAATGATTTGTCACAGAAGTGTCAAATGAAGAACTAGTCTCTGAAATACCTTTTCTGGATCTTAATTTCTCTTTAAAGTCTGCTTCTGTGTAGCTCATCACTAAATCTCTTTTGAGTGGAATCATTTCAGATATGCATGGGGTATGCCCTGGACACAGGAACATTCTGGAATAGTGTCCTGCAGCCCACCTATCTCGGATCCTCAGATACTGGCTTTGCACTGATATGTGTGTGTGTGTGATTTGGCTCTTCCAGAAGTGGTGAATTTAAAGGTCTCACTGTTTTAAGGACATAATGTAAAACTGCTTAATATGAACCACTGGCAGTTGAAGTGATGACTTACAGATGACAGAAAGTGAATGTAAAACATTAACCCAGATGAACTGGAATAGTCATTTTTCATTAAAATGTTTTGTGTGTCACATTAGGAAAGGAAAGTGGATTGGATAGTCCCTTTCCCCACAGACTTTCAGTCCTCTTACACCTCACACTATGGTTGTTGCCTGTCTGTAGCATTTGAAGAAGCTCCACAAGGGCAGGAAAGTTGCCTTTGTGATCATAATTTGTCCAGCACCTAGACAGATGCCTGGAAATAGGGGGAACTCAACAAATACTTACTGGGTGAATAAATACGTGAATAAATGAATGAGACAATTATTCATGTGCTCGGAGAATTGCAAAGATCAACATGGCCTAAGCAGAGGCTTCCTACTCTAGCTGTAGTGAGGCTGTTCAATGCTGTTTACAAACTTCCTGTTGCCAGTTGACGCTCCTGCAGTGACTTTTGAGCTACTTCAGTTTACAGAAGGATTTGTGAAGAAGATATTGTGATGATTTACTGTTATGGTCATCTACTGTGTATCTGTCTGTGCATGTTCAGCTCTGTTAGGCCAGTGCTGGAACCACAGCAGCATGGCTTAAGTTCCCCCTACTCGCTTCTGAGCAGCGGCATGGGAGATGAGCTTGAGGCTGAGGAAAGGGCTAAGTTCCTCTTCTTGCCAGCAGAAAGGCCCCTAACAGGTCTGTCGCTGGAGATTGTGGTGCCCCACGGTCCTTTGCAGGCTCTTGTCCCGTTCAAAGAATTGGATGGGACAACCAACGGCCATAAAAGTTTAACATCTATTTAAGGTAAAAGGAGAAGAAAAGAATAAGACAAAGAAATGAAAAAGAAGTGCTCAATGAGAATGGCTCTGAAGAAAGCAGAAGAGATAATACACCCTGCATGCAGATCTGGCCCTTGCAACAACTAGAGAATAGCAGTCAGTGGCTGCCATCTTTTATGACTTCCTTCTGACATCACATCTGGGCCGTCCCACATGGAGCTCTCTGTGCATACCCAGTTACAATGAGTGGGTCTTCCTAACAGCTCATGCCTGATTACCCCGCCTCCTTGTTATGAACTAATCTCCAACCTCAGCTTTTCTCTCCTGGAAGTGCCAGGTGATGTGGTTTTACTCTCCAGCTTCTTCCTGCCTTCCCCCTGATACTGTACTGTGTGTAGAGGTTTAAGTGGCAGCCAAGCAGTGTCTTCTCCTTAGAGGGCAAGTCTTGGTCTCATTCCAGTTCCCCTGGGCTGCTTCTGCAACCCCAAATTATTTCCCTTTGTTCTAGCTTCCCTATGAGGGAAAACTTCCTGGATGCTATCTTTTTACTTTAGTGTTCCCCTTTGCATCCTTAGCCCTCTAGTACCTGTTTAGTCAATTCTTTATCATCAATTATAACTAATTTATAATAAATTCCATCTATTAAAATATAAAGCTTGTTTTCTAGTTTCCTAAACTAGATTGATGTGATAGTCTCATCATATTCTTCATCCCACAGCTCTGTGTCTCTACCAATTCTGTATTTCAAAACCCTAATAATTTGCCACAAACTTAATTTTAATTGCAAGATTTATTTTAATTAAAAAAATTTTTCCTGATGGCAGATATTTAAAATCATTAAGCAGAGGTATACCCAAAATAGGTAAGTGCCACAAGACTACTTATCAATTTTAACACATCGCAATTGGATTAATGTGGCCTTACTTATAAAATCTTCTCTCTTTCAAAATACAACCCTGAAGAATAAATAATTAAAGAGGAAAATAAAAGATAGATAATAGGAAACAGGGAGATAGATCTTCTGCAAATGGGAAGGGGACAAAGCCATGGAGGGAGGAGGCAGGAGGGAAAGAAGACATGAAAAGAATTAGGGTGTGTTCTGTACATGTACCAATCCTGTGTGATGAATGTAATCATTATGTACTGCAAACATGTACTAATAAAAATAAATACATATATAAATGAATAAATGCAGCACCAACAACAAGAGCAACGACTTCTGATGGCTCACGAATTATGAGCATTCCTTTCTCTGACATTGGACTGGAGAAAAACTTTCTATAGGTTTATAATTCCACCCGTATACAGTTATAATTCCCTAACATTTTGTTAGTTTGAGTAGGTTTTCAGGAAGGCCCAATCCCAACAGATCACTTGCTCGGGGATAATTACACTCACTTCGGGGAATTGTGACACATAGTACCACATCTTGATGATTTTTACTCCCCTGCTCCGCATGGTCCTCCTGTCCCTTCTTCCCCAAATCCCTTTTCCTTCTCCAGAGTCTGATGTCACAGTCAGGTCCACAGCAGGCTTTCTGCTACAGGACTGGTGACTGGTCATCAGGGCAAGATGTGGCTTTGACCTGTGAGAGGGAGTGAGTTCATTTCTCTTTCTCTCAGCAGTGATTGTATCTTCTTTCTACAGAATCCTCTGAGGCCTAAGGGGCTATTCTCGGCATTGTATGCTCATTAGCTCACTCAATTCTTCACAAAGCCGTGAAGTGGGTTTTAGGAGAGCAGCATTTATCGTTTATGGTGAGGCTTCAGCTAATTCCATGCTCAATTAGAAGGTGATGGAGCTCATCCTTAGTTAAATGTAAGTCTAGTGTTTTTCCTTCCTTCAGCAATAAAATATGATGTGTATTCATGTATAACCTTGCAGAAGCAATTTCCCTGCTTTACATTGAGACCACACAGATTAAAACGAATAGCTGAATGTATAAATAAGAGAAACCGAAGCAGACAGAGGCACAGTGCTTAATGTAAACTGCACAAATCGGGAGCCTTCAAATCAAAGTCTATTCGAAACCCAAAGCTCTTCCCCTGCACCACTAAAATCTATGTGTCCTCATCTATACTGTGTCTCACCATCATCCCAAATTGTCTCAGTGATGGCTCACAGAGCACACGTCTGGTGCCCTAGTGTTCCCAGTTGGTGCATTCCAGGGCCAATGGTACCATTTGGATGACTGCAGAACACTGACCAAACTATCGTGTAACTGTTTACTGCAGTCACCCCAAGTAGACAGGAAAGATCTTCTTACTGTTTTATTTTGGCACTTGGCATAGTAACACATGGTTAGCGTTTAATAAATATTTGTTGAATCAATACATGAATGATTCTGGGCTTGCCAAACATATGCTCAACTTTGTCTTCTGTGCCTAAACCTACCTGGGGAATTTCCATCTGTTGAACCCCCATCAGATCTCCATCAAAAGACAAATGGTGCTTGTCAAGTTGGTGATAGGTGTTTGTTGTTAACTAAGCTGATAAACTCATGGGAAGAAATAACCTTTCCAATACTCCACAAGAACAGTGAGAAATGCTCTAGAACAGACACTTTTATAACTGTATTTTACTGAGATTTTACTTGCACAAGACATAAACCCAACTCATGCTAGTTTAGCAAAGAACATGGCTGTAACTTTTTATATATGAATGGAAAATGGGGTGTAGACGCTGACTTCAGAGCCCATGGGGATTCTGGAGCTGAACAGTCTTGTCTGGGTCTCTCTCAGGTTGTCCTCTTCTTTCTCTTTATTTCCCTGTATCTAACTCTGGCTTCCTTCTGCAGAAAGGGTCCCCCTATTTAACCAGAAGAAAGAGGGACCAAGATAGGAGACCATAAGTCAATGGCTCTCAGAGTGTACTATCAATAGAATTGGCATGACTTGGAAATGGGTTGGGAATAAATGTAATGTTCTGTAGTCCTATCCCAGACCATTGAATCTGAAAATCTGACAGTAAGGCCAGGATCCTCCATGTTAACAAGCCCTCCAGGTGATTGTGGTGTACATGAAATGTAAGATCCATCTGGTTAGGGGTAGGACTTGAGTCTCCCAATAAATGGTCTTCATCCAGTGACTTTTCAAGTACACGGTAGATGGCCTCATGTGAAAGGTACATATTTGGAATTTCTGTGAAGACCAAGCTGCTGACCTGAGAAAAGCCTAACTGGCCCAACTTGATTATGTCTACTTCCTTATTTTTGAAAAGTCTTCAAAAGCCTAGAAAATCATTTTATTTTGTAAAATTCCACCTTTAAGACTAATGGAGACCCTGGATAATGCTGGGAACTGGGCTCCATCAGAGGAACGTGTTCAGGGTCCAAGTCTCACAGTTCCCTGAGAATTCTGGGAACTTTGCCACTTCCTGATTTTATTTTTCTTGCACTAATCCTTTGCTTTATAGAGTAAAATGTCTGGCAAAAGAACGAGTTGTTCGTTAGAGAGAGTGAAACAGGAAATGGAGAAAACTGCAGTCTTGAGGAAATAGGAAACTCAGTAGAAGGTAACAGAAGCCACAATTTTGAGGAGGGAAAACGGCCTAAATTCCTTGTACTCCAAGAATAGAGGCTTCCCAAGGACTACAAAGTATCCCCAGGGACCTCAGTTCCCTCCCAAGCAGTAACCAGTCACTTCCGGTTGTTGTGTTCTGTATCATCTGTCAATTCAGATTTTAATTGCTTTTATTCTTTCTTGGTCCTTTAGTTAAAAAAAAAAATCTCTCCTCCTGGAGCAAAGGAATTATCCTTCCTGGAGTTACGAAAACAAAGTATCTGTACACCTCTTCAAGCAGCAGCTTGGCAGCTCCTGAGCTGAAAAAATAAAGCTCAGAAAACAGTTAAACAATAACTGGAAGTACTCTAATACAGTAATGACTCTAAATTTTAAAAATTCTAAGTAGCCATTAAACTAACATAAATAATAGAAAATATTTACTGGTCACCCGTCGTGCGCTAGTTCCTGTTTTAGGTACTTCCACTGTATTTTTTTGGGGGGGGTGCTGGGGATCGAACTCAGGGCCTTGTGCTTACTTCCACTGTATTAACTCAGCTTAGCTTTTGCAGCTGCTGTCCACTTTACAAGCAAAAACTGGCACAGCTTGTCCAATTGACAGTTTTTTTAAAACATAAATCCATGAAATTCTGTCCTCAGGACTCACGTAGCTTATCATTACCTAATGCTAACTCTTGAAGAAAGTGACTGTCCTCAGTTACAGTGTGGCGATGTTTGCTAACAGTGCTTTGTTTCAGAAGGGCGTCACACATAGCTCCTTGTAGGAGGCTCTCTGTATGAAGATAGGACCCAGACACTATCCAGTCCTCCACAGCCAAAATGTTGGAGTGGAGGTTCATTTCTCTCTTTCCGATCATCTTTTCTCTCTATCTCTTTCTTTCACTGTACTGGGGATTGAACCCAGGACCTTCACACTGAGCAACATCCCCATCTCTTTTTGTTTTTGACACAGCTTCTCCCTAAGTTGCCAGCCTGGGCTCATGCTTGTCATTCGCCAGCTTCAACCTCCCAGAGTGTCGATTACTTTTTGGTTTTTTTTTTTTTATTTTTGAGGAGCAATTTTTTATACTGACCCTCTACAGAAGTCAGACAGCGACTGTGATTTATACTCTCCTTCACAAATCTTTCAACTCCTTGCTGTGAAGGTTAAAGGCTATTTCTTTCTGAATTACGAAAAGCTAATTTGAAGCTGTCTGCATGAACTTCCAGAAGCTGGACAAACTGATTTCCCCACAAAGCAGCGGACTTTCATGTGTTCAGTTTTATTTTCAATTTTTGGTGGTCCTTAAAGACCGTTCAGAATGTTCAGTTATATTTTTAATTTTACTGTTGTCTTATTAGCTCACGAACTCAACTGTTCTTATCCAAGCAGCATTAGGGTCCCACAAGATCTGACATCACCCTGCAGGAATCAGGTTATAAACTTTATTTACTTCAGGATTCTAGTTGACACATATACTTAGCAGCTATAGAATTACAGATAGCATTACAGAAAAGCTATTAGCTATTCTTTTAGAGAAAATATTTATAAACGGACTATAATTACAGCCTAAAAGCACACTGTTTCCAGAGCTAAAAGCAATAACGCTAAAGCAATAAAGACGTTACTATTAGCTCTCCTGGGACAGGGAGGTCTCCAGCGGGATGGGAAGTGGGCTGGAGTGAGGAGAGGGGCTGGAAGGGGGAAGGAGGTGGAGGAGACCAGGATCAAGACAGCAAGGAGCTCTGGAGACAGCGGCAGGATTCCAGGCTCTTCTGAGAGCAGAGACGGGCGCCCAGACAGACCAAAGCCTCTGGTCCTTACGGAGGAAGATTTTTTTAAAGTGTTTTTCCAACCTGCTAGAAACTTTCTCATGGGAATGCCTTTCTCACAGATGTTTTCCCAGAAGATGTTTTCTCTTATTTTCCTAAATAATAAGATTTTAAAATATTTAGTGAACACAACCGCAACCAACTAGATATTATATAGCCTTTGTCCATGAAGTATAAATTCAGGCTGATAAATTTTTACTGAGCAAGTACTATATGCTAGGTACTTTAGTAACTACAATGAGAGATAGTAAGATGAATAAGATTTGACCCCTTCCGACAAGAGGCATAAGACTTAGAAGGGGAGAGAAGATATTTTATACAGCAGTTACTAACACTAGTTACTCTGCTACTCACAGCAACCCCAAAGGAGAATGTTATCATGATTTTCACTTAATGGATAAGGAAACTAAGGCACAACACTATTATATAACTTGTCCATGGTCGAACAGCTACAAATAAGTTGCAACTTGAGTCAGTGGGAGACAAACTAGTTGACTTAACCCGCAGAGTAAATCAGTGTCAGAGGCCGGGCGGTAATTCAGTTCAAGTTCCCTGACTCTCTGGACTCCCTTGATTAAACTATGAAGTCTTTTTGGTTTTTTCTTCCTTTATAATGAATGTGCTTAGAGGTGACCTCAGCACTCCATCCAAGATTCCTACTTGCTTATTCTGAGGAAGTGATCAACTGTAAGTCAAACTTTGTTTTTCTACAGAGTCTTGAAAATATTCTTGAGAAGCTTCATGAAATTAAGAAAAGAACTGTTTGTACAAATACCATTTCGAAAGAGTCTTCTGGCTTGAATTAATATAAACGTACATTTGTCGACTTGAGGAACGCTTTCATGTGAATACCAGTTTTGAAGTTTATTTTAAAAATACTCGTTTATCTACAAGGCACATTGCCTTTGAGTGCATCAGAGTAGAAGTTCATTAAATAATGTTTTTATTAGGAAAACTGATTTGTTTGTATAAACTATCTAAATTAAAATTTAATAGAATAATTTAGCTAATTTTTATAACATTCTCTAAGCATGTTAATGTTCCTCAATGACTGTTTGAAAATCAGCAGGGCTGGTCACACGCAACCTGAGCTTGGAGATGAGAGTGAGAAGCAGGGGTCTGTCTTCACACTCTATTTCGGGTCTGTTGTCTTTTTCTCGTCAGCTTTCTGCTCAGGTTTTTGGCCCACTGTGTTTGCCCTCTAACCACACAGAGCCCCTTCCTCTGACGCTGTTGGGAGCCACCAACATCCCACCATTTCCCATTTCATTCTCTAAAATTCTATGCTTTTTAGGGTGTTCAAAGAGATAACTGTGAATATACCAGTGATGTACCATAATGATGTACCACAAATGGACTGGCTTGAAGCAACAGAAATTTATTTACTCTCTCATTTGTCAGGAATCTAGAAGCCCAAAGTTGAGGTGCGTGCCAAGGGCGTCGCTCCTTCTGAAGGCTATAGAGGAAAAATACTTCCTGGCCTCTTCCAGCTTCTCATGGCTGTCAGAAATTCTTGGTATTTCTTGGTGCAGCTGTGTACTGCTCCTCCTGATCTCTGTCTCTGTTGTCCTACGGCTTTGCCTCTTTTGACTCCTACACATCTCTCTGTCTGAATCTCCTTCTTGCTTCTTTTAGACTCTAGCCATTGGATTAGGGCCCACTCTAATCCAGTATAATCGCATCTTAACTAATTGCTTCTCTGAAGCCCTGTCTTCCAAAGAGGTCACCTTCCGAGTTTTCCAATGGACATGAATTCAAGGGACACTCTTCAATTCACTTCAGTAGTTAGTGAATGAAGGCAAGAGGGAAAGTCTGATAAACCAAACAAATACTGGTTTATTTTGAAAGGCGTAAGATTCCCAGAATTATTTCTATTTTGTGATAGTTTTAGCTTCCCTTTATGACTGATTAGAACTATCCAGTGATTTCCTTGCATTTTAGTACATCTCCTGAAAGCCATGGATACAATCCCCACATTACTTCACAAGAGGAAGTTTTACCCTCTTAGACTAACTCATCGTCTTCACTAATTGTCTTCCACAAGAGCAAATACAATCCAGCATATCTTGAAAGAAAATGATGATTGCTTAAAAGAAGAGAAGGCAACCTGAGCACAAGGAAAAGGCCTGAGTCTTGAGTGTTGGACAGAAATAAGTTCAAATCTCAGTGCTACTGTGTATGGTTCGATAGCCTTGGGATTGCTAATCATGCTGTCTTAGCAGCAGTTTCTAGAGCAATTATATCAACATACAAAGTTATTTTTAGTATTAAAGGAAGAAGCAGTAGCTATCCAAAAATAATAGTATGTTTTTTACATTCATAATAATAAGAAAAAAGGCTGCTGCTCTAGTTTGGATCTAAACTCTGAAAGGCTCATATGTGGAAAGTTTGGGCACCAGCCCGAGGTGCGCTTGGGGATGGAGCAACCTTCGGGAGGTGCGGGCTAGTAGAAGGAACCAGGTTGTCTGCTGTGTGCTCTTGAAGCTGACACTGGGACAGGGCCCTTTTCTTTCTTTGCTTCCGGGCAGCTATGATACGAATAGGTGTGTTAGTCAGCTTTTTGTCTCAATGACCATAGACCCGCCAAAAACAGCTTAAAAGACAAAGTTTACTTTGGCTTACAATTTGCGTCCAGTCAGCTGGCTCCAAGGAAGAAAGGCAGAAGGACAAGGCAAAGGAAAGCTGTGCATCTCATGGCGGCCAGGGAGCAGAGGGTGTGAAAGAGCCATAGAGAAAGGAGTGAGGGTAAGACAGTCCCCAGGGTTCTACTCCCGATGTCCGCCTCCCCTCAACTAGACCCAGCTCCTAAGTCTCCCTCACCTCCAGATAACGTCACCAGATTCTAGAAGCATCAATAGATTAATCCACCGAGGAAGTCAAACTCCTCACAACCCAATCACTTCCGGAACTCCTACCTCTGAATGCAAAACATTTTGGATCTAAGCTATAACAACAGGTCACTTCCTCTGTAAACTTCCATGATGTACTGCCTTGCCAAAGTCCTAAAAATAACAGAATAACAGAACCAATCAACTCTGAAACCATGAGCCAAGAGAAATCTTTCCTTCTTTAGCATTTTTTTTTTCCAATCAGTCATTTTGTGACAGCAATGGGAAACTGACACAGCTGCCAAACAGGAATTCAGTTGCTGTGTCAGCAGATAGAATCTGAAAAGCAGGTTTATCTTGTTTTTTTGTTTTGTTTTGTTTTGTTTTCCTCAGTACTGGGAATTGAAATCAGAGAGCTGTATCTCCAGCCTTTTAAAATTTTTCATTTTGACATAGGATCATACCAAGTTGCTAAACTGTCCAGGCTGGGCTTTAATTTGCTATTCTCCTGCCTCATCCTCCTAGAGTGCTGGGATTATAGGCATGCACCCTCATGCCTAGCCACCATTTCACATTTTGAGGAGAATCAGTCCCATGCCTCATGTCCAGGAAGGGAGCAATGGATCACCTTACAATGCTGAAACAAAAGATGTCATTACTTACAGGGTGGTCAAGTCGCAGAATTCCTTAGGCTTTGTAAACTGTGATTTAGTTCATTCTCCTGTTACCTCTGACAATGTGCCAAGATTGTACCAACCTGAGCCCCAGGTCCAATCCTCCTTTAACATGACACAAATCATATACTGTGGCCCTCCCTGTACCACAATGATTTTGTTTCATGGGGAGCGAAATTTTAAAGCTTCAAAGGTGATAAGATGCTACCTAGGAGAAGGCAGTGTGTAGAAGGTGGAATATTTATAAGAGCCATCCAGCTCTGCCACATGGGACCTGACTGTATCGTGAACCTCAGGCTGCTGGCTGGCTGATTTATTACCAAACGGTAGGCAACTTCTTGCTCACTCCAACAGAGAGTCTGGATGATCACTGGAATTTGCCATGACTTAGTCCTGGGTTGGCTTCCTTCTCAAAATCTGTAAATGTATCAGAGAAACTTCCGATACGTAGTCATTCCATACCCCATACTGGTTTCCTTATTTCGGCTCTCAGGCTGTCTCTCTTAGGCTCTCTGGTAGATGTCTGGCCTCTCTCAAACCTTTCTGCACTTTTCTCACCTCCAGCATGGCCCCGTGGGCTCTGGCCCTGTCATTGGCTTGTGGTATAAAGCTCTCAGGTAGTGCAATCTTTCTCACCACAGAGCCACACATGGAAATATTTAGAGCCACTGTCAACTCTCCTGAGTGGCTTTATTTAACCTCTACATGGTAATTTATTATAAAAGCAAAATATGTTCTTTCACATGGAGTTCTTATTTGACTATTTTAATTACCTTTTCAGAACAAAATGGTCAGGGAACAATACTTCAAACTCACTGTGCACAAAATATTTCACTAGGCTGTGTCGGAAATAAAACAGACTCAGCATTTGCTTTGTGGAAGCTAAAGCTGTGCCTTTATTTTTCTAATTTTAAACACCTGCATCCTTCCATTTTGAGGAAAAATAATCAAGAAAAATATCCGTCACATAGTTTTCTCCATTTCCTTCATTCTATCCTTCTTTGAAATATCAACTACTGCTAGCAGCAAAAGGACTTTTTCCTTGCCAAAAGGAAGAAAGGGTCAACCCAGAGAACAGACTCTAACAGTGAACTGAAACTAATACAGCCTGAAATTCTCCTTTTAAAAAAAGCATGATCCTTAAACATTGAACCATGAAATGAAAAAGGAAAGGAAAACGCTTCATGTACTTGTGCTCCACTAGGCAGCCTAACAGATAACATCTTATTTAAGAAAAAGAGCTTCTGTTACCTTTAAATAGTTGAAAATATTTTCTGCATCTCTTTTGTTGTCTGATAGTCATATACACACAGAGAACACATGGACATGTTTTACTCCCAATTACAGGAGGGAAAAATAGGAGGAAAACAGAGGCCATGAATTGGACTGTAACTGGTCTTACACACTGAGACCCTCACACAGTTCTAGTCTTATAACACAAAGGGAAGGAAAAGAATTGGTGTGAATACAGTACATGTAATATTCTTGCTACACAGAGATGTAATAGGGAGGAAAGATAAGAGTGTGGAGCAACAGACAGAAAGTGGTCAAGCAGAGGTGTCAAAGAGCATTTAATGTGACCCAAGAATCCATCTTGTCATCTTTTTGTTGTTGTTGTTGTTGTTTTTGTGCTGGGGATCGAACTCAGGGCCCTGTGCTTGCTGAGCAAGCACTCTAACCACTGAGCTAAATCCCCAGTCCCAACCCAAGAATCCAGAATTCAGAAGGGAAATAATGGAGAGCAGTCCCTGGACTTAGCCAAGTGGAAAGAAATGATTCTTTGAGTTGAGAGAACCAGCACTGGAAAGTAACAAGTTCAAGAATGCTGTTTATACACAACAGTGTATACTACTCTGCCATAGAGAAAGGTAAACTTGAGGCATTTTTAGGTAAATGGATGTAACTTGAAAACGTAATGTTAAGCGAAATAAGTCAGACATACAAATTCATGGTTTCTTTTACATGACAAACTATACAGATAAAGAAAATACAGAAGATACATAATTAGGAAGTAGGGGGTTCAAATAATTCCCCAAATTACCTTTCCATTGTTTCAAACATATTTTAATACATATGCTAATTTGTTTCATTCATACTAGTCTCTCTTAGTTCACTGAAAAGAAAGTTTTGTGCTATTATCTTTTCTTTTTTATAAGAATCTTTTTTGTCCATGTTTTGTACACTGAGTAACTACTTTGAAGACAAGGATCATGGTGTATTAACTATTGTTATTCCAATTATTTTATGAAATTTTATGTTTTCATAAAATAAAAAGAAGAAAAATGTTCTTTCAAAATATATTCGAATTAGGTGATAGTATATTATTAAGTATCTGTCAGTATATGTAATGAACCAGAAAGTGGCTGGGAAGGACAAATGGGGGTCAAAGGACTTACTTGGCCCTCAAGCTGGTCCAATATGAGACTAAAAAGAAGGAACTGAGAAGAACAAAGCTGATGATGTCAGAGAAGGAAGGAAGGAAGGAGGGAGGGAAGGGAGAAAAAAAAGAAAGGAGAGAAACTTATAGCTGAAGCAAACTGTTCTTTGTCCTTAAGATAAAGCAGAATTTTTCACTATTGGTTAGAATTTTACATGAAAGAGATCACAGAACGAATATTTTAAATTATTTTTTCAATAGTAGACTGGAATTAGAAGGTCCATATCTCTCACAGAATCAGAAGAAGTAAATTGTGGTTCTCATTCAAAATCTCACCTCTAAAATGTACTCCTCACTAAGGCACAGGGATACTGTATCAAAAATATGTCATGAATATCCTCAAGTCTGCTGTACATCACAGAGTCATCTCAAATTGTTGTTTGGGGCACGTTTTCTCAGAGCTCGCCCCTCAAAGTAGGAGACCCAATGTGTGCAGATTCATAGCACACATTCCCTGTCTCTGAGATAGAGAACTGCATAGTCACGTCCTCTTTTCCGTTTTCCTTTCCTAGAAAGACTGTTGTGGTGGCAAAAAGCAACCCTCTAAGGTTTATGTAGCAGTAAGAATTATTAACGCTCCAGGGGTTGGGGATTTAGTTTAAGCGGTAGAACACTTGCTTATCAAACTCAAGGCGCCAGGTTTGATCACCAGCACACACACCACACACACACACACACACACACACACACACACACACACACAGAATTATTAATACTCCAAATAGGCTACTGCTCTATGACCTGACAAAAGGAGCCACCTCTCCATCCCCACACACACTGTGATGAAACCCATCATCTCTGACTGCAGAAAGGCCTGACACGGGTCACTCTGTTGGGTAAGGCTTGTAAATAAGGACTGTGGGATGGGTTATTGTTCTAAAATAATGCTTCTCAACCTGGACGTCTGGAGCATTACTGACATTTGATGCCATGTATTTCTTTGTTTTGGGACTTTCCTCTGCTTTGGAAGATGTCAGTATCGCTTGCCTTTATTCTTTAGATTTCAGTAGTGTGAAATGTCTCTAGACACTGCCAGGTGTCCCCAGGGCATGGGAGAAGTGGGGCACAAAATTACCCTGGTTGAGAACCACTGCGGTGAGCTATTATCTTCTTTTACTTTCTCGTGAATTGGTTCCAGCAGTCTAGCAGGGAATTGAGAAAATGAGAGATTGGGGGAACTTAGGAGAAGTAGCAGCTCAGAAAGCATCGTGAACCGATTAGAAAGAGCAGATCTAGACTGGCTATTGTAGGGCAAGGACAGCTCTCAGAGAGCCACAAGAAGACCACATGAGAGAAGACAGGGAGGGATGAAGGACATGAAGAAAGACAACTTACAGGAAGAAGAAACACTGAGACCAACATGACATTCACACAAAGGTTTACACAGATAACCAGAAGGAGAAACCACAACGGACCATCAGAAAACCAAATTTCTAGTCTGTTCACCTGTGTGCTTATCTTTGTTGCCTTGTCTAAAAAATGAGGCTATGTTTCTAGACCCAATTATCTTAGATCACTGAGTGAAGGCAATAGATAAGAATATAGCTTGTAAATGTATTATTTAGGAAAGTGTCAAAAAATTGGTATTTTTTGTACATCTGAACCTTGTATGTGAGTTAGAAGCTGACGGGACGTAACTTGAAACTGAGTAGACCCAGGAGATAAAATGTCAGCTTCAGTCCAGGGCAGCATCGAGCAATTTAGTGACACCCGGATGGTGCTTCCTAGATAAATCTATCTTCCTCACAATCAGGAACAGCATCTAGGAGTGAAACTTTTATTCCAGTACATAGGAGACTAGAATCCAACTATTGGCATCTTCTATACTCAAGAATTTCTGTTAACTCCAGTTTACACATACGGGTTTTTCCCAAGAGGCTATCTTAGTCTATCTTAGTCTTCAAGCCATAGCAAGTCTGTGTTGCTTGTGTTCTAGAAGGGGAAGGAGAATAATCGCCTGGTAGAAATTTTGAAAAATATTTCAGGTAACTTCGAAACCAAATAATCATTTTTTCCCTATCCTGTATGAAGAGCTGATAAAAATCTTTCCTGAAGCATTTTATAAAACTTAAGATTAAAGATTGGCTGGTAAAAAAAAAAAAAAAAAAAAAGAGAGCAAGGGAAAACACCAAATTTGAAAACCAGAGGCAATGAAACCCTTTGAAAGTTCTGAAAAGATTATGTTGAGGATCTGTTCAAGACTTAAGGCAAGATTTAGTGCTTATTTGTTCAATCCTAGTAAAAGTAACGAAACGTGTTTGCCCTGCGGAGTCTAGACTTTTGTACCTGGCCAAAAGGAAGAAACATAGCAGCTGAGATGTGGAATACACTAGGCAGAATAATGAAGTGCAAGCATAAACACAATGATTGCAGTATTCCTGTCAGTTAGACGTTATCCTTTTCCATTTTTGAATTTTCTGTTTACCAAACTACCAATAAAAGCATGTGGAGATGGTCTTCGGGTTTTCTATTTCTGAAATGCTGCTGGCTACTGCCATTGTACTAAGTTGGAAACTGAGAACTTAATTATTGTAAAAATGTAGTCGCGTAGGAGGGAACTATCAGCGGCAGTGGTACCAGACTGCTTTTTCTTTGTTTCTGGCCTTTGGGGAAGAATTCTAACCCTCCCTTTTTTTCTTCTTTTTCTCATCCTCTCAAATTAAAGAGTTGAACCTATTTGGAAAATACTGTTAGTCAGGCATCTTAGGGGGGATAATTAATAAGTAAACACAGTTAAGTGATAGAAGGAATTAAAGACCAAGATGCCTTGAAAAGTGCCATAAAGCATAAAAGAAAATAAGTGCTCTAAACTGACATTAGATATTTCTTTTATTTCTGTCAAATGTCAGGATCCCATAAAACTCACCCTCAGAAAAGTACAGAGTGGAGCAGTGTTAGCTTTCAATGGTGAATTTTATTGAAAATTTGGGCATGCATCTCCAAAGTTAATGAATAATTCACAATAAAAATTATCTTTTCCACTTTAAGGAAACTCAGAGAACCCTCATGATTCCTACTTACCCTGAAATTAATATGTTTCTGGATTCTTAGTACTTTTTGAGAAAAACACCGAAACCGTGTTTAAAAAACATATAGGTCCATTTTCTATGCTACAGAGGAGTCTTCAGGGCATTATGCTATGTGAAATAAACCAGCCACAGAAAGGCAAATATTGATTCCACTTCTGTGTAGTATCTAATGCAGTCAAACTCATGGAAACAAATTAGAATGGTGGTTGTTAGGGGTTGGGGGAGAGAGAAATGAGAAGTGACTATTCCATGAATTTAGAGATTCAATTTTGCAGAATGAGAAGGTTCTGCAGATCTGTTGTGCAACAGTGTGAATACATTCAATACTAATGAGGTGCTTTATCGAATGTCGACTTGAAAAGTATACTTTAACTCCTAAAGACAGGCAAAGTAACTCCAATGAGTTTACTTGTCACCTATGGCTGCTTTATTAAGCATATCATCCACATACAAAGAAACTAGAGCAAAAATGATATTGGTGAACACAGGTAATTCTTTGGCATTGATGGCATCACACATTACAGAGAAAGAACTGATGATTCTCAGGGTATTTATGCATATTTTGTCTTTATAGGAGCGGGATAGTTCTTAAATGAGCCATCACTGCCATACCATTGGCAGCCATTAAATAGTCTGCCTCATATAAGGGAAAAAATACTACACTAAATCCCTGACTTAGGAACACTCCAGCTGTGAACTTTCACAGGAACAGACCTCTCATTACAAACATTGGTAGATGAAAACAAATTGCAGTGTCTGCTGGACATTGTCACAGTTGTGCTGCTGTGTGCTTACTGTACCGTGTGACAATGTACAGTAGCACAGTGCTCAGTCAGAGCCCAGGATGTCTGGAAGCAAGAGGAAAAGCAGGGGTGATGTGGAGGGGGCTGCTAGGAAGCGCAAAGCAGTATCCATGGAAACTAAAGTGAAAAAGAGAGATGGGGCCAAGGTGGAAAGATGTAGGTCACTCTTACAACATGAACTGTTTAACCACTGGCATAATTCTGAAGAACATGAACATGGAACATGTGAAGTTTCTTTTATGTTTTACTTTTTTATGTTTTATGTATATTTGTAGCAAAGGTATAAAAGACTCAGTTTGTTGGACTTAAGAATGTTCTCCCAGCTCAACAGTCATCTGTAAATTGGGGACTTACTGTAGTTAATAGCTGTCCACCTTCTGCAAAGAAGATCCTAAGGACCATGACATTACTTTGAAAAATTAATGCTGGTGCTACTGAAGATGATCACAATGAGCGTAGCAGTGAACATTTGTTGAAAACACACCTTTGCCGGGAACTATGCATCTTCATCCCAGAAGATGTGTTAGACAGTTTTCCATTACTATAATAAATACCTCAAGATAATCAACTTGTAAAAAGAAAATGCTTATTTTGATTCACAGTTTTAGAGACTTCAGGCCATGATTGATTGCCTTCATTATTTGGGGCCTATGGAAAAGCAAAACCATTCAACGCACAGCCAGAGAGCAAAAGAAAGAGGAAGAGACCAGGAGGCCACGAGCCCCTTCAGGGGCACGATTTTGATAACCTGAAACCTCCACAAGGGCAGTAGCTCTTGATGGTTCTGTCACTTTCTGATAGCACCATAGGCTAGGGACTAAGCATTTAACCCAGGGCCTTTAGAAGGTCTAAGCTACAGCAGGAGAGTCCATCATTATTATGACCATTTTCCAGTTGAAGGCTAACTCTGGTGCCGAACACTACATGTTGCAAAATAAAATGGTCCAGTTCCTACTGCCTCCTAGAGAATGTAGGAACAGAAAATTTGGAAGAGGGGGGAAAAAAGCTTTGTAGTTCCAGCTTTTTACCTAACATACCAAACATTTCTCATTTCTTTACCCCTAAAGCTTTCTCATTTCAAGAGATCTGTGCCACTTCAGCCAAGAAGCATAAGAGAGTTTTTGCTAAAGTTATTTAAAACTAGGTTGGTGTGAGAATGTTGGCTTCATCATCTGCACATTAAACCACAGCATGGGGGAAAAGCTACAGGAAAAACGAATATCTGATAAGAATTATCTCTGCCTTGGGCAATATTTTCCTACTGAATTCAAAAGAGAGAGAAGATAATAAGTCTCTATCAGCGAATGTGGGAAGGGGAAAAGTCATAAACCTCACATCCTTTGTTAGAGATTCACACAAAGCAACAAAGTGAACATGTGACTGATTTTGACAGAACTGAAGCTCCTTTGCTGGTTCAAGTGAACAGAAAATTACACCAGGGTACAGTTTGTGAAAAGGGAATTAGCTATCTTGATGTTCCTAACGAGACAGAAAACAACCACACATACTTTGCTTACAAAAGCCATTTGGAATTGGTGGAATTCAAAGCAAGCTTAGAGGCAAGTTTAAAAGATGGCCCAGAGCCTCTTGCCTTTCTATAGCCAGTCACACCAGGAGAGTGGGATTTCAGGGAGAGTTTTCTTGCAAAAATAAAGGTAAAAAATGATCTCACTTAACATTTTGCCTTGCTTTATTATTTCCCAATCACTTTCCCATTTTATCTGTAAAATAAATCCATGATGTCAGCAAGACAAATACTTTCACCTGTAATGTTTACAGGGAAATGAGGTGGGAGACAGGCGTGGCTAAAGTTGGCTGGGAAAGGTGTGACCTGTTAATTACCAAATCTCAAACAGAGGAACTTCTCCTGAGAATAACCGGACATCAGCCTAAGGTGCAATATTCCAACGTCGCCTCTCAGGACCCAAATCTAGAAGCACTCACAAGTTTTCTCATGATTTAGAAAGCATACAGAGACATTATGCCATTAAAAGACAGACTGGGCTATTGTATCTTTCCATGATAGCCCATACCACATCTCTCTGATGCAGTACATATTTTTATTTTTTTCTTTTTGTCTTTGTTTGTTCCAAGCATGCTCTGCAGAGCCAGTTTCTCCCAATCTCCATTCTGCATTTTAAATAAACTTTATCACCTCCTTTGTCTCATTTCATTCAATTCTTTTTCATCTGAAGTACAGCAGTCAACCAAGATGTATTGGACATCTCACCATGCTAAATCAAAGCAAGGGTCAAAGTTTGAAAGCTATCTGCAAACGTACTAGAGTCTTCTGACGGTTGGTGTAAGTGTTCCTTACACAGTTGAATGTCTGCAACTAGCCTTTTTTTTTTTTTTTTTTTTGGTGCTGGGGATTGAACTCAGGGCCTTGTGCTTACAAAAGGCAAGCACTCTAACCACTGAGCTAAATCCCCAGCTCCACGTCTGCAACTAAAAAAGGGACTTGCACTTGAATATTTCCCTAGGCCCTGCAACTTCTCTTAGAGGAAGCATAAATTGTGAATTAGGGTAGTAAGAAGCACCACTTAGGGTTCTACCTGCAGGGCTCAAAGCTGTCTGAGAAGCATAAGAGGGCTGAGGATTACTGGCTTCCCTTGGGGCAGTAAACTCTAGTGGAGTTCCTAAGTCATTTGGAGGGAATGGAGTTGATTTTTCTGCCTGGGTGCTATAAGGGAGACCTTCAGTATCAGATAGATCAGAGAGACCCATATCTCCCTTAGAGACAAGTGGGGGCCTCAGAACAGGGTCATCTAGGATATCTTCTTCCTCTTGGGCACACTCTAGATACCATAGTTCTTGAACCTTCCCTTTGATAAAGAGTCATAAAAGCCTGAACATAAGGCATTTCATTCCACCATGCATGTATAAAACAAAAATGCTGTAACTGGAGAATAGTCTCATAATTTAAAGTACCATCCCATACCCATCTCTCACCATCTCCCAGTTCATATTGGACCCAAACTGTATTGCAATAATAGTTAAACTCTTTCTTCTTTAGATTGTCAGGATCAAACCTTTCCCATTTACTGAGAATGTGGCCCAGTGGAGATGTGAGTGAAATCTACACAGCTACAAGATCCAGTAGATTTCCCATCTGCTTGTTTTGGGACCTATACAGGAGATAACTAAGCCCACACTCCTTAAGGAGGCAACCCAAGCATAAGGAGGTGACCCGAAGTCCAAAAGGTGTCCCTTGTGTGACTTAACAAAGCCTAGATAGATGTCTCTATCTTCAACAATGTCAGCATCATTTCGTGCTGAGAAAGTCCTCCCAGGGCTTTTAATTCCTTATTTGGACCCATTAACTCATTGGAGAAAAGGGGGTGAAGCCACTTGGCTTTACCTAGTCCAAGCTCCCTGAAATAAGGGTGCAACTTCCGCAAGTAAAGTTCCCTTAGCCACCTCATTGAACCGCTCGCTGGTTCCCTGGTTCAACTTGCATTTGAAAACCACATGGGAAACAAAACTTTGCTTGCATTTATTCTGACAGAAGTACTAAGAGCTGGGATGACTCTGCTTTTATACTCACGGTTACTTTGGTTAAGCTTTTAAATATCAAATGCTATTTTGTTTAGTCATCAGGCACCAATCTTTAACTTCATTGTATTTAAATAGGGAAACACAAAAGCCAGGTGATGATGGCCTCAGGCAGGCTCTCAGAGTGACCAGCACTAGGTTTTAGCCAAGAGCCTTGAGGATTTTAAAATGGACAAATTTTTCTTGTGTCCCATTTTCCCCAGTAGCCACCATAAATGGTCATGCCCAGCAGGGGTGAGCTGCAAGCCCCCACCCTTTGTGCCCCTATTTCCCCAGGGCCACAGCTAGAGGCCACCTCTGGCTGTAGCCCCAACCCAAAAGTTTTCTACTGGCAAAAGGGTATATGAGTTCTTAAAGGAATAGCACACAATTCTCCTATGGGAAGACAGAAAAGAGTTCTTTTCTCTGGTTTTCTGAAGCCCACATGCTGTTTAAAATCAGAGGCTTAGCTCACAAGACCAGTTATTTTAAAAAGGGAGAAAAAAAAAAATAGAGAGGAAAGGGGAAAAAATGGCAGTGGCGGCTGGTGATGCATGCCAGGTAAAGTTACTTTTAGTCACAAAGCCAGAAAAGATGACAGCAGCTGGTGACGCATGCCTACTCACACTACTTAGTCATGCAACAAGACAAACCGATAGCTGGCCACATGGCAAAGTAACATGGTAGCACTCCTGACCAAAACACAAATCAAGAAAAAAAAAAGCCATTTACAAACTAGTGTATGTGGAGACCCAGTTGATTTCAAAACAACAACAACAACAACAAAAGAACAGCAAGGTACAATAAACATATAGAAAACAAAGACCCATGGAATGAGTGCAGGCAGCTAGAAAGAAAAACAATGGCTACATTCCCTTCCCCCATTTCCCCATCCTCATGACTAGAAAAGCGACAAACAGTTCTCTGCACACCTTGAGCACCATGCTCTACATCCTCGGCCTAGAGGAGAGAGTGAGAGAAAGGAGAAAAAAAAAGGGATCTAGTGGAGCAAAATTGTTTTTGCCCAGCCTGGTCATGTCTTACCTTGTCTCTGGTCCCTAAGCTTTTCTTGTACCTGGATGCACTGAAGTGTCCTCTCCTGCAGCACTCGCCAAAATGTTAGCAGGTAGAATATTCCAAATAAACGTTCCCAGGTTCTGGATCACTCGCCCCTCCTTCTGGAGTTAGGTTCTTCCTGTCTCAAACAAAGAATTGAATGAAATGAGCAAAAAGCAGTGGCAAAGTTTATTTAAAAGGCAAATGGAGAGTGGGAGAAACTGGTTCTGCAGAGTGAGCTTGGGCCAAACAAAGAAAAACAGTAAAAAAAAAAAAAAATTAAAAATAAAAATACATACCACATCTGAGAGACGTGGTTTAGGCTATCGTGGAAAGATATGACTGCCCAGTCTGTTTTTTTAATGGGTCTCTTTATGCTTTCTAAATCTCAAGAAAATCCATGAGAATTATATCCATGAGAACTTTTACATTTGAGTCTTGCAAGACAGTGTTGGAATCTCGGGCCTCAGGCTGATGTCGGGTCATTCTGGAGAGAAGTCACTATATGCCTGGGATTTTATAATTAACAGGTCACACCTGTTTTCCCAGCCAGTTTCAGCCATGCCTCCCTCCTACCTCACACCAAGCAAAGAAGGTTATTTGTCTCAGTGGAGTTCAGGAAGTTAATAAGAGAGTGGGAGGGGGCGTGGTACTAGAATTTGGAATGCTCAGACTGGTATATCATTCATTGCTTATTAGGTCAAAACAAAATAGAAGAAAAGAATGAGAACTTCAGATCTCATACTTCAAAAGTCTGGGTGAGAATCCATGATACACAGAAATATGCAGACAGGTAGGAGACCACGCCAAATCCATCAAATTTAACTGCAAAATTTATAGACTAAATGCCTTATTTTGGGTTTCTTGATAACAGACCCTAATACAGGATTTTAGTGTAAGAAGTCTGATTGGGAGGTAGTGATTCCAGGAAAAGCTAATTAAAGAGTAGACCATTGAGAAAGGGAAGGAAAGTCCCTTAACAGTGCATGATCAACTTGGTTTAAGTCTACTGGGGGACTCAGGAAAAATCCAGAAATTGCACTTTACTGTTAGCTCATCCAAGATTAGTGGATTAATTAAGGAGACAAATATTTGCAGTTAATGGCACTTTCTCTCCATACCTATTTCCATCCATATATAAAACAGTTGCAAGATTTAAGTAAAAAAGTTAAGTAAAAGTTTCCCCCTATTCTTATATACTGAGAGATTTTATCATTAATGGAAGTTGAACTTTTTGAATGCTTTATTTTTTTGTGTCAATTGATATAATCATTATTTATCTTCTTTGGTCAGTTGTTATGGTAGATTATATTTATTAATTTTTTGAATATTGAATCAGCTTGCATATATGGAATAAATTCCATTTGATCATGATGTATTATTCATTTTGTACAATGTTTGATTAGGTTTACTAAAACTTTATTTAATTCTGCTTTTCAGTGGGATCTGAGAATTTCACGTATGTGGAACTTCTGACAAATAGATTTCATTTTTTTCCAGGACTGATCTGTCTTATTTATGTAAAGATAAATATGAATTTTTAGGGGCGCTGGAAAACTTTTGCACTGTATATGCCTTTAAGCTTTCTGATGACTAAAAGAATTTAAGAGGGGGCAAATTATTTTATCCTTGAACCAGAAGTTACAGTTTGAAATAGCACTTAGAGAAAAAAACAATACATTGACAGGTTTGACTCTTGGGGAAGAGAATGATCCAGACATCTCCAGTTTTGGCCACTGGGAACAACAACATGTGGAAATGTTGGACACTTGCTTTTTGTCCTTATCTTCCATTACCCTGCATTTCCTAAATCCCTCTCTTTACTAATACAAACCCACATTAAAGCCCCACTGCCAGACCAATCTTCAAAATGTTTAAAATCACAGCTTATTTTAATTTTTTTTTAACAGATTGTGACATGTAAGTAAAACATACAGATTCGAGTTGGTCTGGTAGGTATGGGATAGCTGAAGAGAAGACTCACGCCTGACGTATCATTTTTCCTGACAATAATTTAAAAACTATTTTTCCAATTCATGTTCCCCTCAAAAATATCTGGGATTCTTGCTTGAGGGCAGAGAAAATACTTAAATCAGCCAATTTCTTCTTTGTTAAAATTACAGTTTCTAATGTCTGGAGATAGTAGGATCATCAAATTCATTATAAATTTTATTCTTTTTAATTACCCTTGGAATCAGAATAAAATGGAATGATATGAAGGAATGGAGAAAGAATGTGCAGGAATTGTGTTCATATAGTAGTGATCAAAGGTAAACTCTAAATCCAAGTTTGAGCTACAAGCAGAAGTTTGCTCTGTGATCCTCGAGAGTCTCCCCTGTCTTTGCTATTGCTCTTGCATGAGTGTGAATCTGGTAATTCTCATGTAACTACAATCTGAGTTTGAAGGGGAGGGTTTGTGGCATCAGAGCTGAAATTGTATTGTCACTATATAAATATATGTAATATATAGGGGCAAAAACTAGAGTGACCATATGAAAAGAGAAATGTTAGTGTGGGATTTGTGAGATTTTATTTCTGTGTGATTTGTGTGTGTGAGTGTGAGAGTGTGTGTATGTGTGTGTCTGTGTGTGTCTATGTGTGTATGAACACTGGGGAATGAGCTTAGAGCCTCAGACATGCTAAACGTAAGTTCTACCAGTGAGCTACACTGCAGCTCTCTGAGTCAATTGTAACAATAGCGTGCACATTCAGAATTTCAGAATGTAGACTTTAGAGCTTAATAAAATGGGATACCTTCCAGTTTTGATAGAAAAAAAAAAAGGAATAACTGGAATTTTAGAGAGCCCAATTTACTCTTCTCCAGAAAGAACACAAGAATTTTTCTGAAGTACAGTCTCCAACCCACCTTCCCAAATTAGCACTCTGACCAGGCTTAGCTGAACATAAAAGAAAGTTTTCTATGTAGACTCGGTGATTATAAAAGACAAAAACACAGAAAGACCAGTTCTGGCATACTGAAGTAATCCTATTTTGAGGTACAATGTTTTTATCTTCAATCCTTGGTTCTGGCCTTAATTACTTACAGTATAACTATGAACAAATTACTTATGTTTTTTTATAGAACAAAACTAATATTTACCTCAAAGGGTACATTTTTAGGCTCTTCAAAGATAAATATGTTTCTCTCTCATTAGAGAACAATTTTCTGTATATAGCTAAACAGTTATTTACACTTGATGGAATTCATCTCTGGGGATTACTGATGAAACCATTTTACAACTTGGTGCCTGAATGTGGCCAAGCTGCGAAAGTTTTAAAAACAAAGTGATTTAGGTTCATCTCAGGATGATTAAATAAGAATTTCTCTGGGCAAAGTTAAAGCTCCCCCAGGTGACTCTGTTTGGCCAGGATGGGTGAGATTAGTGTTTGTGAATTACCCAAGGATCTTGTTAAAAAGAAGATTCAAATTTGACAGACTTAGAGTGGGGACAAGACCCCACTTTTCTAAGTTGCTCCCCACTAGGGGATGGGGTGATGTTGGCCTGAGAGACACTGCTGAGGTTAAGGGATGCCAGCCTGGGGAGCTGTGAAACATCACTTTTGGGCGTGTGTCTGTGCAGGTGCCTTTGGAAGAGATTGTCATTAGAATCAGTGGACTAAGTGAAGAAGTCCACCGTCACCTGTGTGAGAGGCATCATCCAAGCAGCTGAAGACCCAAATAGAACAAAAAGGCAGCGGAAGAGTAAATTTACTCTCTCTTCTAATGCCAGAACATCCACTTTATTTTGTCCTCAGAAATCAGAACTTCAGAGTCTCAGACTCCTGGACTCAGGACTGAAAGTTACCCCATAGGCTATCCCCAATTTCCACAAGAGACCTCCTCTATATATCTGGAGAATTCCAACTAATACAAAGCTATTAGAACAACTGGTTGGCCATTTGGTAAGAGATGAAATTATATACAGATCACACACTATAAATGGAGTAAAATTACGGAAAGATTAGCAACATAAAAATGGAACTATCCCAATTCTGGAAGAAAGCATGAGTAGCTTTCTTTTTTGACCCAGGTATGGAGAGACCTTCCTAATAATGACTCAAAATTAAGAAGTAATCTTAAAGATAAATGTACTCATATTAAACCAAAAACATACTTCTGCATAGAAAAAAATCCCAAAACAAATACATATTAAGGAAAATTTGTGCTGCAGCTTTTATCACAGGAAAATAACCCTAATCTGTAACAGACTCCTAAATAACAAGAAGAGAAATAGCAACTTGACAATGAAGGGCAAAAGTACAGGTAGTTCTCAAAAAAGAACAACACTGATCCTGGTGAAATGACGAATATGAAAAAGTGCCCAATTTGCTTATAATAAAAGAAATGCAAATTAAAACCACATCAAGCTATACTTTCTCATCATCGCTTTCCTAGCACATCCTGCAGTGTGGCTCTGGACTCTCTCATACCCCGCCAGGGAGAATACAAAATGGCACAATCATAGACAAGAATTTGACTGAAGGCAGTAAAACTCTTGCTAAAATTTTGCTTTGACTTAGTAACCTCATTTGGAGATCTATCGCAAGCACAAATTTACAAAAAAAAAAAAAGTGACAAATGCACTAGATTATTCATTATGGCAGTGTTGTAATAGCAACAGATTCAAAACCACTCACATATGTTTATCAAATTTGTTGGATAAGTATGTACAATCATACAGTGGAATGTATGGAGGTGTGAAAAGGAACACACGTATTAGAAAGGTCTGTATATATTAAAGTATGGTCATCTCTAGAATATGTTGTTGAGCGATGAGACCAAGGAATGGGAGAGTGTGTGTAGAATGCTAGCTTTTGTGTCAGATGCGGATGTAGGAAAAATACGCACTGGCAGAGACGGAAGGGCTCTAGCTGCTCAAGAGGCAGTGCCCTTCAGACTGCCAATGTCCCAGACATAAAAAAGTCCCAGAAGTCAGGCCAAGCTGGTCTCAACAGACCAGATAATTGGAGGCAGAATGATAACACTGCCAATCCCAATAGAAGGATTGGTTCCAGTTTGACCCTTTCCACATAAAATAAAATGAACAAGTATTTACATTTGCAGTTCATAATCGAAAAAAATTACAATTATATACAGATCATATGCTTCTGCCATTTATTCAGTGAGACAAGAAAAATTTTCCCTTGTAATAACTCCTTATGTATTGGAACACATGATGAATTCACTTTCAATCTTATACTCAGATTAAAAATTAAAAATTAGGTTAGCCTTTTATGTTTTTCGCCTAGACCCTTCCAATTACTTTTCTTCTTTTGAAGTTTCACAATGTAAATCATAATTACAGAGTACACCAAAATATCATATAAATAACAGTAACTCTTAAAGGAAAGGTACAGGGAGTCAATGAAGAGCAAGAATTTGCACACTAACTAGGAGTCATAGGAATTGCACGGATTGATTGGTCCAAGAAATTGACCCACAACTAGATAGTGGCTCAAATTATCCTGACGTGTTCAACGATGTGGAACTCTCTTATAAAATACGTGTAAACCTGTATGCAGCATCCAGAGGTAGAAATGTTTCCTTCCCTGCCTCCTTCCCTCCCTCTGTCCTCCTCTTCATGTCATTATTTTACCTCTTTTTTTTTTGGTGCTGGAGATTGAACTCAGGGCCTTGCGCTTGCTAGGCAAGCACGTTACCACTGAGCTCAATCCCCAGCCCACGTCTTTATTTTAAACTGGAGCATGCAGAAAGCTGTAGATGTTTTTGTGGGTGTGTAAAGTCCTTCCTGGGCTCAGCAGGATTTGTCAACTGGATTTCCATATGAGAACTTCTTCCAAATGTGGTGTCCCTGCCTCCATCTCCAAGTCATGACTTTTTATTCTTCTATTGTCTTTATTGTTTTTATTCTTCTATTGTCTCCCTCCATGGAATGCTTATTTACCCATCCTTTTTTTTTTTTTTTGGGACAGGGTCTGGCTATGCAGCAGGCTGGCCTGGAACTCACTGTGTAGCTCAGGCCAGCCTTGAACTTGCAGCTATCCTCCTGCTTCAGCCGGGATTACAGGAGTACGCCACCACGCCCGGCTTATTTACCCATCTTGATCACTTTTTCTTACTCGTTTTTTAATTGTGAGGCACTTTGAAGCTCAGGGAAGGGAAGATTCCTTGAAATGTTTATTTAGATTGAGAAAATACTTTCAGATGGCTCACTCACTCTTCTTTGCTTCATGAACATGGAAAATCGTGTATAATTTTCTTCTGTTTAAGAATGAGAAAGTACATATAGAAAAGAAGAAACACTGAAGGGGGAAAAGAAAGCAATTGCCCCATCTTTATTTTGTTTCAAATTAAAATACATGCTGCATTAAATATATGTGAGTGTGTCCCTAGCCAGTAAATCTTCAGTGTTCCATTTTAAGTGAGCTTATGCAATGAATGCCATGTGGCTAGACGAAACCAAAAATTAGAAGAACAGAGTCCCTTACTTTGATATATGTAACATTACATACTTTTAATATTTAGATTTAGAAAATTAGAAATCTCTAAAAGCTTATATGAAACTTGTACACTCACATATGCATACCTAGACACACACACGCACGCACACACACACACACAGAGCAGTTACATGGCCCACTCTCCTTGTTCCCAAGTCCAACTCTCTTAAGGAAAATTGCTTTTCAACATTTTCAACTACTGCTTCTGATATTTAAGACCATATTCCCAAGCAGTACGCTACTTAACTGCTTCTTGATTTTTTTCAAATCAGGATACTGTCTTACAGCTTCCTATTCGGGAAGATTTAACTCTTTTACACCATATACTGTTTCTATGTACTTTTTCTCCCCATCATTGAACACATTTACTTAACAAAGTTTGGTTAAACCAGTGTTAGGTTTAAATAACAATGCTCTGTACATGTTGTTCACTGGAGCATTCGGTGGACTCTGATTACATTTCTTTCTTGTATGATTTTTAATCTCTGTGGATTTAACAATCTTTTGTCATTTGCCTAAGTGTTACGGTTTAGATCTAAAATGCCCCCCAAAGTCTCATGTGTGCGGAAGATAACTGGATCATGGGGCACTGTACTCCACTGATGAGTTCAGTAGCTCAGAGTGCTGTCAGGAGGCGGGGCCTGGCTGGAGGTTGGTCCTGGGGGATGTGACCTGAAAGCCTGTATTCTTGTCCCCGGCTCTTCCCTTCGCTCTCTGCTTCCCAGTTGCTGTGACTTGAGCAACTTTTTCTCCACTGTGCCCCTCTGCCAGCCTGCTTTTGCCTTGGAGCCAGCTGACCATGGACTGAAACCATGAGACAAAAAAACATCTCTTCTTTTAAGTTTTCAGTGTTAGGCATTTTGCCCCAGTGATGGGAAAGTGACAAAGACAATAGTTTTCTAGGTGTCTAGAAAATTCAGAAGGAAAGAAGCACTGAACCCCACTATGACTTGTAAACCCAGGACTTTGGTAATACCAAACTGGAAGCAGCTTCCTTTCGGAAATTAGGTGAGGGTAGTTCTCTGGCCAAGTGAAAATGGGGTCATCGGAAGCCGCTTCTAGGAGACAGGACACACAGGCAGCATGCCGCAGGAATGCAATTGGACTGCACTGGGACACAGAGGTAGAAAGGCTGTGGGGGAAAGAAGGAAAATAAATGCTGCTTGGAGAAATTGGATGTTAAAAATGAGGGGAGCTCAGCGTTTACAGGAGAAATAATTTCCACTAAATTCATGCCCAGGGTGCCGAAAAGATAAAGTTCAAAGGGAAAATGGAAATTAAGACCTTTTAAATATGTGGGATCAAAGGGCAAAAATAAGACTCGAGGAAACTGCAGCGTCTCAAATGCTCAGTTTTAGAGATAAAGCCGTGCATGAAGATGGTTTTTTCCTCCCAGGATTGGAAAAGCTTATTATGATAATTTGCCTCTCAGTGGTACATTTCTTGGAAAGGAATTTTAACTCATAAATTGTGAACTTTAGACTAAGGCTCACAGACTAAATGGCTTTAGTGGAATAAGATATTGTTTCCCTTTATCTCTTACAGTGTATGTCAGTTCTTCTTTCCAAGATAATACTGAGCTTTGGCATACTTTTTTTTTATTGTTTTGTTTTGTGTTTGGTGGTGGTGGTTCTGGAGTTTGAACCCAGTTCCTTGCACATGCCGAACACATGCTCTATTACTGAGCTATGCTTCCAGTCAACCTTAGTACACTTCTGAACATTCAGATTGCCTTGGGTTTTGAAACACAAACTTTTCCTAGGAATTGGCCGTAAGGATGAAAGATTTGTTTTATAAATGTCATGGGTATGAGACCATGACATGATAACTTTATATCTTCTTCAGTATGACTGGAAAAGAGGTGCATGCATTTTCAGAGTTGAAATAACACCAAATCTGTAAGTATCAGACAATTGTATTAGTCAGCTTTATTATTGCTGGGACAAATAATCCAACCCTCACAACTTAGAGGAGCAGAGATTAATTTGGTTCAAAGAGTTCAGAGAGTTTCAGAGAGTTCAGTCCATAAGCAGCTGTCTCCAAGGCAGAAACGTGACAGAAAAGTGTAGCACAGTAAAGGTGCTTAGTTCACGGTAGCTGAGAAGTACAACAGGGGAAAACCAGAGAGGAAGGAGCTAAGGACCAGATATGGTGCCCAGTACGACACCTCTATCACCTTCCCAGACACACCTACAGGTGTGCACTTTGCTAGTCACCTGGATATTCCTTAATTTAGTCCAGCTAACTTGATCCAGTCATGATTAACAGTCATAAAAACCCAAAATGCTGCAGCTGTTAAAGAAACTTAGAATAAGTCAGCATCCTCTAAATAAGGAGCTGAAGAGAAAACTGATTTTGAATTTGCATTGTTTTAACACACAAGAAGGATATGTCATAGAGGAATTTTTTTCTGACAATGTCATATTTAGAAGATATATATAGTATCAATTTTAATTAAATCATTTGGAGATACTATTTTTGCTGTCACTTGGGTATCTTGTGTAATCTCAGATGAGTTATACTGTACAATGTTACTGGGCATAACTCAAAATGAAAAGTAGAATAACGGTTTTTTTATGTAGGTAGCATATCTTTGAATTAATTGATGTTCTGATCCATCTCAAGATATTTTGGTGGGAACTATAGACAGGCCCTTTTTTAAAAAAATTTCAAGAGAATTATCAGAGTATTGGAGGTAATGGGGTCTGGCATTGTGGAGGACAACTATTTACACTTCCAGTTGATCAGAAGCTTGGCTGTAAAGTCTACTGGCTATGACGGAACGAAAGCTTGTGGAATCTAGACAACATGGCCTGATTCTATTTGCTGTTTTCAGTTCTACTTGGTGAATGAGACAGATGCTCACCTCTTTATTTACATCAATAATAATCAGAGCCTGTGTATTTATTGGGTCGTGAATATTTACTAGTTGGTGTGGTCACCTTGCTTTAAAACTTGGAAAATGGCACTGCCTAGTTAAAAAAAAAAAGAAAAGAAAAAAAGATGGTTGACTTATCTTGTTCTTTCCATCCTCTTAAGGAAAGAGATAGGTACTTTTCCTGGAAGGAAGGCCGGGTTAGATCTCTGCTTCTCTTATTCTTGCTCCTTCGATTCCAGCCTCTCGGCCTATGACAGATCAGGCTGCTTAATATTGAATACATCTTCAGTTAAGAAAGGGGGTGGGGGGAATGGCCTGCCATGTTGCTAAAGACACTTTTACCAAAGAATTCTGTACTTGAGGAGAGAAATAAGCACTTAAGAACTAAAATGTATTATATTGGGAAAGAGAAGAACCTGTTCAAATGGGAAAGGGAACCAGGGAGGGGAAGGGGGAAAGTAACGGAGGGACAAGAAAAAAAAAGAAGAGAAGAAAAAAATAGAAACAAAGCTTTTGTAAATAAGGAGGGTAGAGGGGTTGCAGGGAGGGGAGGGGAATGGGGAAAAAAATAAGCAGCAAGATGTATCATGTACAGGTACAAATCCCCTATGATGAATGCTATCACTATGTATATCTAAAATGCACCACTAAAATAAAATTAAAAAACAGAAATAAGCATTTGAATAACCTTAAAATTAACCCTTTAAATCTCATTAGCTAACATTTCTTTTGCCTATAGCCTATTACTTGTAGGAAGGTGAGTTTTAACATTCCTTCCCTTTTTAAAGCTTTCTAATCTGCTGGACACAGAGTAATTTGAACTATTGTACCTGTATTGGGCAACCACATGTCCACATCCATAGACACTTTAGCAGGCCAATCTGATGGACATCTGGCTAAGTGTGTCTCAATCTTTCACTGGAATAATCTAAGGCATTAAAAAAAATTAGAAGGTACCACCCTACTTCCCAGGGGTTTGATTTTAACTGGTCTCCATGGCATCCCACTGTGTTTTTGTAATGTTCCTAGGAATGCCTAATATGCAGACAGAGTAGAGACCTAAATACAATTAGAATCTCAAAAGTACATGATTTTGCTTCATCTGAAATAGAAAATGAAGTAGGTTTCTTGGTGATAAGGATAAAATTAAGGCTTCTTATTCTTTCTCTGTCCCTTCACTGTAGTGTCGTTGGGAAGGGAAGAACTATCATTAATAGCATATAGAGTTTATATGCTTCATGAGTATAGAGAGTCTCGTCCTAGGTATTAGTCCTCATCAAGGCATCTTTCATCCATCTTTTGGGAGAATCAAAAACTACAGGTAAAATAACTCCCCCAAGTACACAGAGATGTGCGGGAAAATAGGATTAGGACCCAGGTTGGTCCATTATCTTATTTCAAACATAATCTAGTCAATAATTAACTTTAGATTTTAGAGTTTTTGTAACTTTACGTATTGAAATGCTTTTTATTTGCAACCATTTTAAGAAAGAAGAATAGAGTTAAGATACTTTACTTCACTATCTTCAGTTATAAGTCAAAGGTAACTTGCCAAATGCCTGGAGTGACACAATTTAGTTGTTAAAATGGTGTTCGTTTTGGATGCAGACATCAGAATCTCAACCCTGTTGTCTGGGTCACCTTAAATGTACTCACTACCTGAATGCCTCAATTCTTTTCACATTATGGTTCAGTGTTAATGTTATTAATTAGTACTTGATTATCGGTCTTAGGAATTGCATACTAAACTTTTCCCACCAGTTTACCTATTCTTCTGTCTTAGGTTCTATTCCACATTTCATATTTTAATCAGCTCAGGTAAGAACTGTTACAGCCTAATAGACTAAATCAAGTTTCTTAGGCTTAATGTTACTGCATGCTATCCAAATATTTTCACCTGAGGGAAGAGAGCAGCTAAACCTGATTTGACCACAGGTGTCAAAACTCATGGGACTTGGCAGAATTAACAAATTCTGGCTGCTTTTGGTATAAGCCAAGTGCTTGTGAATCTGCCCCTTGGGTAGGATTGTGGTTTAGAAAACTGGAAACCTGTAAAAATGGCCACACGCCAAGTCTTTGAGGTAGAAACTTTGAAAGTTGCTACAGAATCTCTGTGTGAGCTTCGTGATTCTAGCAGCTGCCTGAAAAATAAGCAAATAAGTGTCTCACATGCTGTGCTGGCTACAAGTACTGTAGCTTGCTTCTTTTGTAAGGTTTAAAAAGTAAATGTTTGAGATCAAAGTTTATCCCAGAGAATGTTGAGAAATCTTGTTGGATCTAGAACAATTTGAAAAAGAATATTTTAAATTGGGTGTACCTGTGATTTGTAATACTATTATTATCTGTTTTAATGCAACAAAGTCATTATTTGGATATCTGTTAATTTATAATCCATCTCTACATCTAGTGTCAACCTTTTAAAGATTACATGGTGATGACAGAAATATAAAACTATTCAAAAAAATAAAATAAAACCATTCAAGTGTACTGAATATTTCTTATTCATCAACATATCACATCAGCGTTGCAATTTGGATTTGAAATGTCCTCCAAAAGTGTATGTGTTGAAGGCTTGGTTCCAGTTAATAGAACCATTAGTGGAAACTTTGGAAGTTGGGCCTAGTTGTGGGTCCCTGGGAGCAGGTGAGAATGATACGAACAAAGGCATTACCACAGGAAACCAGTAAGTATGATCACAAGCAGTAAGTCAACATGTCAGCTCAGGAGAAAGGCTTGACCTCAGTTTCAGATGCTAAACGGGTCATCTCGATGATCAACTTGACTGGATTAAGAGACTCCTGAAGAGGTAACTGGATTAGGAGGGTCTAACCTCACTCACAGGATGATTTCGTAAGCAGAATGCAGAATTAGGAGGCGGATCCTAGCTGGAGGAAGTGGGTCATGATGGGGCTTGACCCTGGAGACTATTTGACCTGGCCCCTTCCTCTCTGGCTGTTTCCATGGCCTCCGTTTCCCACAGGCCAGGAGTTGAGCAGCTTTCCCCTGCCTTGTCCGTCCTTCTGCCGTGAGATTTCTGCCTTGGAACCAGTTGACTATAGACTGAAAAAAATCTCTGAAACCATGAGCCAAAATAAACCTCAGTTCCTTTAAGATGCAAGTGTCACGTATTTTGTCCAGATGGTGGAAAGCTGACCAATACAGATGCCTTTTGGGAGAAACACCTTTGTAATTTTATTTGCCTTTCTGATTAATTGTATTCACTAACACGAAAGTCATTTTGAAGCAGTTTCTCTAGTGTACTTCAAGAGCATACCTGTCATTCAACTTTAGTCACCAAATGTTTATAATACATGTTAGGACGGACCTCCAGTATCACCTTCATCTTTATGCTGGAAGAAGGCTGAGGATTACATTTGCACGAATCGCTTGTCTACCTGTCACCAACCCATTTCTGAAAGTGACATCGGGGTCACAAACAGCTTATTCTCCATGCTGGCCAATTTGCTCAAAGGATGCGGTTCTCCTACACGATTTTATATATACCATCTCTTTTTTTTTCTTTTTTTTTTTTTTTAGCTCTTTTCACTTTTAATACCTGGGTGGAAATGGATGGATAGAAGGATACAAGAAAAGATAGGCCCTGTTTACTACCCTCTCCAAGAAAGAGTAACAGACTTGATCAGTTCAGACCTTCTTCCAAGCCCGAACATCTATATAATGTTATGACTGCGGGTGTGAATTCAGAATA